>CM055200.1:2841152-3063652 GCA_029224185.1 Karalla daura
CGTTGCCGTGGAAACGCCTCCTCGTCATACACAGTACCAGCGCTCTCCTCCCCCTCCTCCTCCCCCTCCTCTCTCGCGCACGCACACACACACACCCGCGTGCTCCGGCGCGAGCGGCATCCCCTACCCCCCTCCTCCTCCTCCTCCTCCTCCTCCTCCCCCCCGACTCCCCCCCCGCGCCTGATGAACAATCGGCGCGGAGGCGGCGGAGCTGCAGACGCGCCGGGGACGCCGGCCGAGGCACGCGCCGTGTGGATCTAGGAGGGCTCCCCGTCCTCTCAGGAGAAGCCGGTCCTGCGGAGCCTGCTTGTGGGATTACGGCTCAGTGGGCTCATTGAGGGTGACCCCCCCCACCCCCTCCGGCGAGGAGAGGCGCCGCTTTCAGAGGACAAGCTATTTTTGGTGAAACTACGCGCGGCCTCACGTGACGGCTGTGGAGATCTGCTCTGGATTCCAGCAGCCCGATTCATCCCCCCCCCCCCCCCCCCGCTCTCTCAGGACCACAGTTGTTGCCGCTCGCCGTTTCCTCTGAACCGGGACTCCTCGGGCTCCCCGCACCAGCACGCCAAGCCCCCCGAAACTCCGCCGCATCTGTCGGACCTCTCTCTCTCTCTCTCTCTCTCTCTCTCCGCCTCCGCGTCCCTGAGGCCATGTTCTGCTTCTGTTTCCAGAGCCCCTCGCTCAAGCTGCAGGCTCTGGAGGCCGAGCTGGGACCCCTGGCACCCCCGCGGCCGGAGCCCCCGACCCGGGACGAGCCGCCCGGCCGGGACCAGCAGGCGGTCCGCTGCTCGCAGCCCGGTAGGTCCGCGGTGCTGGAGGGCTCCCGCGCGCCATTGCCAGGATCTGCTAAACGCACGCGGCCATTGCTTTGTAGTTCCGTCAAAGCCATAGCACCGTTTCCTTTAAGACCCCTGACCCATTTCTGCTCTCCGGGTGCCGCCGATCATGCTCTGCGTGCGTCTCGGTTCCAGGGCGTCAAGAGTAGTGCCTGTTATTAGTCTTAATACTAGCAAATGATTGCCTTGCTGACAAGTCAGGACGGAAGAAGTGTGATCACAACCGTGCTCATGGCGTGTGCCCAGTGTGGAAGGAACTAGAACAGAGCCGAGTAGAGAACTGTGATCGCGGTGTGTGCTGACCGTCTCCCTCCCTCTCCTCCCCCTCCCCCTCCCGCAGCTCCGTCCCCTCCTTCCCCAGCGTCCAGCCCCTCCCTCTCCTCCTCGACGGGCGACCCCGCCGCCCCGGGCCCTCCGGGCAGCCCGCTGCTGTCCCGCTTCGGCGGCGGCGACTGCCCGGTCCCGTCGCCGCGCTGCCCCAGCCTGGGCCTCAGCCTGCGCTA
Source organism: Karalla daura (assembly GCA_029224185.1). Lineage (NCBI taxonomy): Eukaryota > Metazoa > Chordata > Actinopteri > Chaetodontiformes > Leiognathidae > Karalla > Karalla daura. Next base: position 2,842,492 of record CM055200.1, read on the forward strand.
CCGCCTGGACCCCGACGCCGCCCCCCTCGCCGGCCCGCACGCAGCGCGTACGCATGTGAGTCGCGCCGCCCGGACCCCGGTCGCGTTGATGAGAGTCCCGCTGACGCGTGCCTCCCGTCCCCTCGCAGGGCCCGCAGCGGCGTCCGCCCGGGGCCGGACGAGGGCCCCGCCTCCGTCTCCGCGCTCAACCGACACATCCACAGCCTGAGGAAGAGGATCAGGAGGTTCGAGGAGCGCTTCGAACAGGAGAGGCACTACAAGGTGAGGGGGGGGGGGGGGGGGGGGGGGGGGGGGGGGTATCCGAGCCGCTCTGGTCCGCTTCCCCCGGAGCTCCCATCTCTGCGGGTCAGTGTTTAGTGTTCAGTTTCAGCGTGAGGTCGAGATCAGGATGGGTGAACTGCCTCCCCCTAGTGGTTTGTGAGAGATTGCAGCCGGAGCTGCAATTGTTGACTGTTTTCTTTCCCCTTCAGCCTGCCCACAACGACAAAACGGCACATCCAGAGGTGGCCAGGCTGATGAAGGAGCTCATCAGGAGCCGCAAGCAGCTCAAAGGTCCGGTTCCGGAAACGTACGCGCGCCCTAGAGATGGATTTACAGAATAAAAGCATGCTCATCGTTACGGCCCCCTCTGCCCTCCGTCAGAGCTGAAGCTGAGGCAGTCCGAAGACGGCGGGCCCAGAGCGGCCCGGGCCTCCCAGCCGTCCTCTGAGGCGCACGGGGCCGACCCCGGGACCCAGAGGGGGGAGGCGGCGGCGCCCACCACCGGCACCGAGCTGCAGCAGCTCCACGACAACGGCAACAGCAAGCCGGACGTGGAGGAGACGGTCAACACCATCAGCAACAGGCTGAAGGAGAGGAGGCGGGAGCTGGGCCTGCCCGAGAGCATCAAGGTCAGGGCCGCGGACCCACCTCCGCGCACACACACACACACACACACACACATCGTAGCGGTGGTAGAGGCTGGCCCGTCTGATGCCTGGGGCTGTTTCTCCAGGAGATGTCCTATTTCCAGAGGTCCATGGAAAAGACCAGCCTGCAGAAGTGTCTACTCTACTTTGAGAGTATCCACGGCCGGCCGGTAAGACCGTCATTTGCCTTCCCTTTCTCTCTCTCTCTCTCTCTCTCTCTCTCTCTCTCTCTCTCTCTCTCTCTCTCTCTCTCTCTCTCTCTCTCTCTCTCTCTCACCTGATTTGTCTGATCCTATGTGTGTGTGTGTGTGTGCACGCAGAGCACCCGGCAGGAGCGCACCCTGATGAAGCCCCTCTACGATCGGTACCGCCTCCTCAAGCAGCTCCTGCTGTCCTCCGCTGCCGCCACCCTCATCCCCACTATTGTGAGGTCCACACTTGTGAAGTCCACACTTTGACATAGGCCGTTTACCCGCACAAGGGGCCTACACTGGGAGTCCAGGAGGTGTCGCTCTGCTGGCCTCTAGTGGCAGACAGAAGCGCTACACCAACGACCGACCCCAGGACGACAAAGCTAATATCCAGCGTGATTTTGTGACTTTCTCGTGCCTTCTCTCATGACGGCCGCTCTCCGCCTCCGCGACCCCTCTTTCTGCCCGCGCAGGAGGAAGAGGAGGGCTCCGACGAAGAGCGGCCCGAGCCGCGGAGCCCCGGGGCGCAGCCGCTGCGGCTCAGCCCGTCCCCGGACGAGTGGGCGCGCCCGGAGGCGCCCGGCTCGCCTCTGGTGTCGCCGCTGGAGGAGGCGAGGAGCTTCCCGCCGCAGGTGGTGACCACGGCCACGCTGCACGAGGCCCCCAGGTACGGCCCCCCTCCCCTCCCCCCCTCCCTCCCCTCCTCCTCCCTCCCTCCTCCCCTCCCCCGCCCGGGGAGACGGCTGGGTGACTGTGTGGTGCTGGCCGTCGCAGGCGGGAGCTGCTGGACCACCTGAGGACGGCGCGCCAGGAGAAGAGGAGGCTGCACCGCGCGCTCCGGGAGTACGAGGAGCGTTTCCACGCCGAGACGGGCAGGTAACGAAACACACACACGCACGCACGCACAGACGCACACACGCACACACACACGGGTCCGCGTGGTTCAGCCTTTTCAGTTTTATTTCGTCTTTTCATAAACCCCGGGACATTTTGGCCTCCAACAATGCCCCGTGGGGAAAGAAACGAGAGAGAGAAACAAAAAACATCCACAAAAGGGGGGGGGGGGGGAGAAAGACGTCCCGTCGCCACGGGAGAGGGACGGAGAGATGGACGCTCCGAGCTGCACACCGCCTCCGCCACTGTACATGTCAGTCCTCCGAAGTGAACGCGGTCAGCGTTTGTTTGTTTTTCTTTTCTCCTCTCGATCACGATACACACTGTACAGAGCCGTGCGAGTAAGGCAACGTGGGGACTGTCGACCGCTTGCTGTTGGGACACGCGCTGACCCGACTTTTTTCTGCCTGTTCCGGTTTGCATCCCCTCCGCGTCTCTCGGTGAACAGGGCTTGTCAGAAGGAGGACCGCGGGCCGATGGCGGAGGAGTACTGCCAGTACAAGAACCTCAAGGCGAAGCTGCGTCTGCTGGAGGCCCTGCTCGGCAAACGCCAGGACCCGGCCGCGACCGGCTGAGCTGCGCCTCCTCCTCGGGCGTCGCCGAGAAAGCCGGGCTCCGCTTTGCTCCGTCTCTCTTTTCCTCTTTTTTTCTCTCTCTTCCTTTTTTTTTTCCTTTCCTCTTCCCATGCCATGCTCACGATGTCGTTGCACTTTACAAGAATAAAAGTGATGGGAATGGGTGGCAATCCCAATAACAGTAACAATAATAATAATAATGATAACAGTAGTAAGAATAAGAACATACTGCAGAGTTGTTGCGGGTCCCCAGAAACCCCTGTCATTCATCATGTATGGCCTCATAAACCAGATGTTTTCCCACGCGGCACTGATTTATGTCCAGAGGTGGCGCAGCTCCGGGTCGTTTTTTGAGATCAGTGTACATAACGATGGCACCTCGTTGCATCTGCTCTCCCCTGCCGTGCCAAAATCTGTTTTTTGTTTGTTTGTTTTTTGGAGGTCCTCGCCGGGTGGCTCGCGTGGAAACTGCATTTCTAAAAGGACAAAAAAAAAAGCGCCGCCTTGGCGGAACGAGCGTCAGCTGCATTGGATGAGACCGCCCCGCGACGTCTGTGCGTGTCGGCTCGTTAGTCCTACATTGTGCTATGATATGCGTTAGGAGTTTCATGGTCGGCCTGGATCCGCCCCACCTACATGTTCGCCGTGGACAAACTGGGAACATGAGTGAACACTGGTGTAGTGCAAGTACTATCTGTCTAAAGTCCCCCCCCCCCCCCCCCCTCCCTAAATGCAGTTTACAATGATCAGAGCTTTTGACATTGTGCACTTCTGGTTTATATAATCTTCTTCATACATATATATATATATATATATATATATATATATATATATATATAGACAAAAGTTTGGACACGTTTTCTCATTCGAGTCAGTGGGAGAGTGTGTCCAAGCTTTTGACCGGGAGTGTATATATATATATATATATATACATATATATGACTGTATCGATAAAAAATAAATATTTTTTCACATTTATTCTGCTAAACACAGTTTATGGTTCTACTTTCTTTTCACTGACGACACTGAAATAAGAAGCGACTGTAGCAGAAAAGGTTGCTATGGTAGCGGTACGGACAGCTCCCATAACTCATGCTGCACAGAACTGCATCATGCTTCTTTTTAAAGGTTAACACGTTCACAAGTAGTTCACACTCGGTCGCCGAGAGACTTGGTGGACACACATTTTAGAGGCTGTTGCATTAGCACTGTTAGGTCTCCCGTCTGCCTGTTACCGTTATTATTATTTTTTTAGTACCTTTGGTATAAGGAAGGATAAGTCTTGCTGAAGATGCTGCAGCCCTAGGAAGTTGTAGTACCAGTCTGCGCCACTAGTCGGAGGTAAAAACAAGTCAGAATCTTCACTACTGTGGAATGAAAACGAACCTTTTTTTTGTTCCTCTCCTTAAATGTCAGAAGAAAAAAAAATGGTCAAGGTAAATGAGAACAAACTAAAACGCAAACGGTCCACTCACGGACGATGGACGCTGGATCAACAGCATATCAATAGTGACAAGGCAAAGGTCATTGACAAACAAAACATTTGGGACAACTTGTTAAACGAAAACAACAGGAGACTGAGTAGAAGCAGCCCGTGTTTGTTAGCACAGTTAAAGGGTTCTGGAAGGTACGCCGACGTCGTCTTGCAGGTTGGGTGGGTGGGTGGGTGGATGGAAGGATGGATGGATGGATGGTGTCCGAGGTTCTGACTGCTCAGTGTCATCTTTTCCAACATCTGGTGTGACCCCGTTCAGATGAGGTGCCGGCGCCGCCAGAGGGCGTACCTTCCTGCCGTTGCGCTCTTCTTTGGGTACGATGGTTCTCTTGGAGAGTGCAGAACGGTGCCAGAGATATGTTGGTGTTAGCCTACTAAATCTGCTGCTTCATGCATGTGTTGGTCTGCTTCTTCAGTACTGTGTGTGTGTGTGTGGCCGTGTGTGAGGCCCCCCCCGGCCACCTCTAGTCCTCCCCCTCCCTCCCTCCCTCCTCTGGGACGGCCCGCCCCCCTTAGCGCCCCACGCTGATGTTGCAGGTCTTGCAGCTGGGGTCCTTCTTGGCGTTTACCGTGGACAGGCTCATCAGCTGGTGGCCGCTGATCTCGGCCACCGTGCCCAGGGCCAGGTCCAGGGGCTCGGTGTAGATCACCTCCAGGATGACGTCCTGGGCGTGGTGGAAGAGCAGGCCGCCCCGGCCCTCCTCGTCCCTGGCGCAGGTGAGGAAGCGGTTGTCGGCCAGGTCGAGGGCGGGCAGCCTCTGCTTGCAGAACTCGTCCCCCCTGGAGCCCTTGGGCGCCAGCACCAGGATGACGTAGTGGTACGCCGTGTACATGCAGTAGAAGTCCCCGAAGTACAGGTTGGTGTCGGGGTTGAAGAGCACGTCGGCGCTGACCTCGAAGCGCTGCCGCCCGTACGGGGAGTCCTGGGGCGGCTTGCCGGTGTTGAACTCCGTGTTGCAGCTGAAGAAGATGCCCTCCAGCTTCCCGCTGATGGGGGAGCCGTGGCTGCCGCTGTTGTCTTTGACGGAGGGCAGCATCCGGTTCTCCTGCTTCTCCCTGGAACACGGAGGAGACGCACGGAAACGGTGAGGTCTCAGGTTTCTCAGTCAGTCTCAGTCCTCTGCAAAGTCTGATTCATGATACACGATGCACTAACACAGTGGGACCTCGACTTACCGAGACCTTATTATATGAAAAAATGAGAACACGAATTGGGCTTCCAGGAAATTTCCGTCCCATTTAATCAAAACATATTCAAAACACGGAAACAAAATCAAGGCGCTCTCCGGCAGTCCCTATAAACAGTCGTATATTTTAATATTGTATTAAAAGTTGTATATTTACACTTTATGACTTTTTTCTTGGGGAGGGGTACAAACTTTTGTATTTTCAATTCATTTGGTATCTCACGGTTAAATGTGCCTCTGAACAGTGTGAGCTCTTTAAAAAAAAAGAAAGAAAGAAAATACAGTTTCTGTAAAGCCATTACACTAGTCCTCTTTCCAAAATCTAATGAGGCAAAGAGAAAAATGCAAACTTGTTAATCTATCATTGTTGACAAACTGCCAGAAAACAAAAGCAGCTCCCAGAAAGCAAATTAACGCCCGCGATCCACATCTGAGGCAATCGACGCCTCTCTCCGAGATCCCGGGCTCCAATTATGGATAGCAGTTAGGCGGCTATCGCTCCCGACGCTTGTCATTATAGCCTTAATTGGCGCTTTGTTTGCGGCCATTATGGAATTATCCACCGCACCCCGGGTCAGCGGAGCGCGGGCCTCGTCAATTAGCGTCAGTTACTGCTCCGCGCCACACGGTGGCGCAGTCTCTCCCCCTCTGTCTCTCTCTCTCTCTCCCTCTCTCTCCGCCCGTGTGCGCCGTGTAGCAGACGCGACTCAGCAAAAAGACCGAGGTCTGTGCGGATGACGTCATGCCACACGGCCCAAACAAAAGAGGGCGGCAGGGAGATGCGAGGAGAGGGAAGACGACGCCAAGGAGGAAAAAAACAAACAAAAAAAAACATCAAAACCGGAGAAAACTACACAAAGCCTCTGTGAAACAACAACCTCCCTCTCCCTCTCTCTCTCTCTCTCAGGCTTGTCACACTCCCCTCTCACATCAAACAGGCCTGCGCAGCCTTCCCCTCCGCGCCGCCACACACTAGCCCAGCGCTATTGCCTGGCACAGCCACGCAGCCCTTCTGAGAAGACGGCCACAAATAAGAGAAACAAAACCGGCTTTTAGTATTCCGCCCTCGCTTGGAGGACGCTACCAGTCTACGCTGCCAGTCTTCGGCCTTATTATCTGTCCAGTATCTGTCCAGAGCTGCCCCGGCTCAGCGTCGACACTCCAGGTCTCTCATTATCAAACCTTCGCCCTCAGCACCCCCGCGTTGTTATCGCTAACTCCGTCTGCGGCGCAAACCTCGGCTTTGAAAGGTCAAATTTGCATCGCGCCGACGTCACCGGGCCCCTGGTTCGGATGCGGGGGACTGACGCGAATTCAATGCGAGGCGCTGACGAGCGCTCGTATTGTTATTCCGACGTAAAAATAGCAAAGTGAAAACCACGGCTGTTGCAGCTGCGTTCCGTCGCAACACGTGATGGGCGCGAGGGACGCGAACGGGGCGATTTTGGGGTGTTTGCGGACACGTGTCGGCCCGGTCCAATAATTCGAGAAAAATATTCCGATATGAAACAGTCCAGACTCTCCTTTCAATTAGTACAAAGGAGCAACTCCAGGCCACACACACACACACACACACACACACACACACACACACACACACACACACAAAAACACAACCCACTAAGCCTCAAATCTGCGTTGTGTTTACTGGCGTTAGTCACGCCATTGCGATGGCAAATGCAACAATACTCCTATCATTCCCCATTAATGAAATACGACGGCGCTGACAAAACAGAGACGGACGGATTGGACTCGATGAAAACACTGCGGTGAGAGCGGTCGAGCTTCCAGCCTGACCAGAACTCTCTGTGAGCAAAACAAAAGAGAATCAAAGACTCTGGAGCAAGAGAGAGAGAGAGTCAAGCAGCAGGCATGTTCGAACAGAGGCAAAAACAGCTAAACAGGCACGGCCTCTGTGACGCTAACCGAAAGTGACAACGGACAGGCAACAAGAACGTCATCCTCCCACCTGGCGTGGTCAAAGTACTCCTTGTTCTGGTTCCTGTAGAAGACGGAGAAGCGCAGCATCCTGCCGGCGATGACCTCCGCCTTCTCCAGCAGCTGGTTTAGATGGACCGTGGAATAATCTGGGGGAAAAAAAAAAAACCCAAAACCAAGTAAACAGACGCGTTCTCACTACGGGAATTGCAGCAATCGGGAAGCGGTTGCGCAAATGTCATTAGCGTGAATGCAGCTCTTTGATTAAAGGAGACACACGCGGGGCCCGGAAGAGAGCGCGAACGGCGGCCGTTTGATATTCCCGGGCTGCAGTGACTCAGCAGCCCGGGCCAAGAACGTTTTTCACTCATTCCTGCAACGCTGTCTGCTTTCACTCACCAGCATGCCGGCCGCTCGGCCAAATGGCCAGGGGGAATATTTTTTTTTGTTTTTTTTAAACCCAAAGCAAATAATACATTTCAGGAATGATGAAGGTTCTTTCCTCCTCTCCAATTTTCCTACAAACGCCTCCACACACTCCCCGACCAGGACTTTTTTTTTGAGGAAGAGGAGGGCAGGGTGGCGGTGGTGGTGGTGGAGGGGGGGTGTGGGAAAATTCCCTGCTCTTTCATGCAAAGACAAACAAGCAAGAAGCCGAGAGAAGCCACGGCGGTTATTTTGATAGATTATTAATGTCAAGCGAATTTAGAGCGAGGCTTGTCCGTAAGGTGAGAAAAATGCACTCAGCAGTAAAGCTGTCAAAACACACGCTCTGGTCCCTCTTTTTTTTCAAAATCATAATTAAAGCCATTTTTTCTCTTTAGGCCCAGTCAGGTTTTGCGGACGTTGAGCTCTCTTCTCCACCTGCTTCCTGAACCACACCTTCCTCCCTTTCCTCTGCACCCTCCTCCCCCTCAACTGCCTCTCCTGGTCCTTTTTGCGCACACACACACACACACACACACACAAACACACAGACTTCCTCCCATCCCTCACCAGCCTCCACGACCTGACATGAACTGTTGCCTGCACTGCATACACACGTACGCTGTGTGTGTAGTTTATACGCATACTTTTCTCTTGTTTGCTCTTAGTTGTCATCTGATTTAAAATTCATTGTCCTGTGCCTACTCTGATCAGTTTTCTCTCTGAAAAGAAACAAAACAAACATAATTAATTTCATCTAGCTGTCATAAGCTTGCATGACTTTGTTACCACATGGCATCTGAGCATATCGAATTCATTTTCAGCGTTTTGTGTAATCGAACTTGCCCGTCTAAAAGTGACTGAACCGTTTTATATTAATGAAAAAATATTTCTAAAGCCACAAAAACACGCACATCATCACATAATGTCATTTGGCTGACTCCAATTCTTTTGACGATTACACGTTTTGAACTTCCATTTGGTATTTATGGTTAAACAAGTCGTTCGTCCAGAAAAAACATCATTTCTTTTTTTTCGCCACTGCTGAGAATATAATGATTTCTTTACAAAAAGCCTTCAGCAACGGAGGCCTTTAATACCAAAATGAAGTTCCAACCGTATGATAGTCTAAGAAAAATGTTGTTGATTAATGATAAAGCAATATATGGACATATATATATGGGCAATATATGGATTACTATAGAACAAATAGGATGTCAACGTCCTCTTAGCTGTATAATTGCTCCACAAGGAAACTGACCGTTATTGTGATGGATGCGAGGATACCATGAGAGACATTTGTGGTTGGCAGTGAAATGTGTCACTGCCTGCCAGAGACAAACTGTCATCGAGTGCTCAGCATCCATCGCCATCACCATGTAAACATTAAGACCCTCTCACAACAACCCCCCCCCCCTCAGATGGACTCTGCCCTCCAGTTTCCCCCGCCAGCATCTCCTCCTCCCCTCCCCCACTCTAAGCCTCCAGTCAGTGGCGTTGAACTCAGTGACCTCTGCATCAGGAGATATACAGCATGGCTCCCCTCCTTCCTTTTAATCCTTCTTACTGCACCCACCCCACCCTCCCATCTCCATCCCCTCCTCCATCTCTGCATCCATCTCCGGCTCCACTCAGTGTAAATTAGCTTCTCTCTAATGTTCCCTCCTTGCTCCGGCCCACTCTGTCTCACCCTCCGGTGCATTGTGCTGTCCCTGTGTGTCGCCCCCCCCCCTCGCCCGTTCCACTCCTCATCCTCGGATAAAGACGTCCACTGTGGGCTCCTTGTCTCTCACCGGCCGTGCAGAACTCCACAATCTCGCTCCACTCGGAGATGGTGTAGTCGCCGTCCGTCTGCTTGGAGGCCGTCTGCACGGCCACCGTGTACTCTGTCCTTGGGCTCAGGAACCAGTGGCCCCGCACCGTCATGGGCAGGGGCACCGCTTTGGCCACCAGCTTGGTGGGAACATCCTGGGAGGGAGGGAGAGAAGAATGATAGGGAGGAATGAGTCAGCGGCACAGAAGGCACACTTAGAGATCCTAACTTAAATGGGAGCTTGAATGAAAAAGGCTGAGTGTTTATAAATGTAAATGGCTTTCTTCAGGCTGTGTGTGAGGACTGTTTGTAAGCCCACGCAGACCATGATTTGTACACCAGTCCTGCCTTGTTTCGATGCGTGTACATTATCCTGTACAGTATTTACCCCCCCTTCTCTCTGTTCCTCCAGTCTCAGTGGGTCTGAGCGGCTCATTGATTCGAGCAGGAGCTCCTGCCTAGCAACAGAGTCAGGCCATTAATCCACCAACACGGCCGCTGCATGCCGGTGTGGACGCTAAGAAACAGAGGCAGTCCCAGCACCCAGGAAGTGAGGAGGGAGGGAGGAAGAGGGAGACGTCCCTGAGGTGAAGTCTGCTAGAGGAGCCGCAGTCCTGACGGAGCAATTACTCCCAGGTGGCGAGGCTGCCGCTAAGTGATGCTAGTCTATTAGAGCCGGGAGCAACAGGCTCGCACCTCGAGACAAGTCTGTCCTTCTCCGACACTGAGAGGAACATGGGTTAAGTTATCTAAAGTGCAGGCTCCAGTAGCTTTAAAAGATTGATATTTTCACAGCCCTGGATGCTCACAGCGTTACACTCACTGTGTCTCTTTTTCTCTCTAAGACCATTAGAGAACAAATCTGAGTCACTCAGGAGGGGCAAAAGCAGAAGTAGCAGAAGTGGAAATTTAGCTTCATCTCAAGGATTCTTCTAGATGGAGGCTCCTTTTGTTATCATAAAAACTGTAATGAAACAAAAGCAGTGAATCATAAACCACCAGTGAGGATTCTCCATTATTACCTCTTCAGCTGGCCTTTTAAAAAGTGTAATGCTGTTATAATTCATGCTTTTAGGTTAGAGGTCACGCTAATGTGTGAGGTTTGTGTGTGCACATTGTCAACAATCTTGAATCTTCACATTCCTTTTTTTTCAGATCTCCTAGGTTATTTCATTTTCTTCTGTTTCCTCTTGTACCTTGTGTTTGAACTTGTTGGAGTTCTTGTTCTCCTTCTTGTTCAGGTCGATGAAGTAGTGCGTGATGCGCTCCTTGCTGCGTGGCTCCATGTCCCAGCAGATCTTGAAGGAGTCGCAGGTGATGTTGCTGATCTTGATGTTCTGAGGAACGGGGAGCTCCTCCATCTCGGAGATGCTGCCGTCCTGGGATTTACTGCCTGGATGGAAAAAAAACACACATTGAAATAATTAATGAGGCTGAGATTGATTATAGGGTTTTTGCTTATTGCAGGAGCACTGCGCTACTCACAGTAGCATATGTGGTAGATCCACAGCACACACACACACACGGACATGCACGAAGAGCTGCCCCTGTCGCCGACCATATATGTTGCCATGGAAACACATCAGCCCCTCATACACACACACACCTCTGCTTTCTGGAACATATGCGGCATTAAATATTTCAAACGCTGCTGATTGAATCTCCTCTCCTCTCCTCTCCTCTCCTCTCAGGCAGAGATGGACCCATTTGCGATCAGCAGCGAGAGAAGAGACTCGCTCAATATCTGAAATCCCCGGGTCGTTTATAGCTGGCAACGCTGGGTGTTCTCAGCTTCGTACTGTATATTGGGGCGTAAGCAATGCAACAATGTTTTGTTTCGTTTTCTTCCACGATGAAGGATGGAAACATCCAGGGACGACCCTGGATGTGGCGGGTACGTCGGGGCCCCCCCGTTTGTGACCCAACGTAGGGACCAGACCGACGTACGACCCCGGAGTGTCCGCCGTGGCCGGAGCAAATGTCACAGCGCTTGCTGAATGAGGGCCTTTGTGCAATTAGGATGAATATAGACTTTTTTGCGTCACGCTCCGGCGACGCCCACCTGGCACGGCAACAATGTGTTTTCTGTGGGTGCTCGGCACTCCAAAACACGAGAGTGAGTAAAACACAAGAATGCGGAATTTGGGAGGAATGCACACAACACTCCATAGAGAGAGAGAGGGAGAGAGAGAGAGAGAGAGAGAGAGAGAGAGAGGACAATGGCAGAAGCAGCGGAGCATGGAACATCCATCTCCGCTCATCAGCCACATAAAAGAGCCGTCCAGTAATTGGGGCTGTGTTGGAGTCTCTGGTCGCTCCAGAGCTTTGGAACAGTGGAGTGTTTGTAGATTAAGGAAGTGGGCAAACAGAGGGTAAATCCTGCACCCGGGCTGCTTCTTGCCCTTCAGAGCTGAAAATAGCTAAAAGCAGCCACGCTGTGTAATTCTATCTGAGCTCAGCCCTTTTTTTTTTCTTTTAAATCATCGCTTAAAGACCTGACTGGACCAGATCAGCCCGACAACCCCCCCACCCCATACACACACACACACACACACACACACACACACACTCTTACTCTTGTCCAAATCGCTAGTTACCTAACACAATTTGCAGATTACCAAAAGCCAAAAATAATGTTGACCCTGGACTGCTGTTACATGCTGGATCACACTGATGCCCATCATGAATGAAACAAAACAAAGTTCAGATCTTGCCCTCACACTACAGCTCGGCAGTGTATTTAAACATTGGATTATCTGGATTTAGTGGGCCTGGTTGAGACTGGATTTTGGGAGGGGCGGTGGGAGTAGCAGCAGTGGCTGTACATCCTGGGCCTGACGCTCAAGGTGGTCTTGGTTCTGAGACCTGATGTGGCCTCCGCTATGGTGGAAACATCTCATGACGCTTAAAGCCCAGTCAGCTGGTAAGTTTGGCTTCGACTAGGGGTTGGGGGGGTGGTGAGGTCAGCGTGACGGGGCAGTTCTCTGTCAGCCCTGAACAGGCAGTGATGTCAGCGTTGCCACCTGAGACCTTATGTTGCCGACCTTTAGCAGGCCCGGGGAGAAGACGAAGTCTGCTGTCATCCTGTGACGTCTGTGTCAGGGAAGAATGAAATATATAGTTGGAGGAAGTGAAATACCGCCAGGGATTCATTTGAAGATTTTCAAAGGGCTGGCAGTAAAGTGGGTGATTTCTTAGGAATGTTATGAAGCTGGGAAACAATAGCTGGTTAAGAATAGTTATATATATGCTTTTAAGCTACTGTGCTGTTTTGAAAATATGGATATGAAATTGTGTTGGCAATAAATGAAATCAGTGATTCAGGTTCTTTAAGGTGGTTTGTCCTTGTCCAAGGGTGCAACCACAGAAGGTTTCAGCAGAAATGCCTCAGGTGCTATCTTACAAGCCCATTTACAAGCCTACTTTTGGTGTGGAAATATTATATTCCATTTTCTGCATAGTTATGTATCATACTTATCTGGCAACGACATGCAGGCTTTACTCTGATTGGCTGCTATGCTTATGAATGGTTGTGTGACTTTGCTCCTATGGCTCCTTGCTGAAGGACAGGGTTTAGTAACTGTTTCCTGAACTGAGCAGCAACTGGGCAGCTATATGGAGTGAAAACACATCCAGCTTTACATGTTGGAGAGGCAGAGGTAGCCAAACTGCTGCTTTGCAGTCATGTGCTTTCATCTCCTAGTTATGGATTAATAATAAAAACAACTGACAGATATAGTTGCAGCTCCAGGAGTTTATATGCGATCTGAGATGCAAACGCAAAGGTAAAAAAAAACAAAACAATGCAGTTGCTGTCTCGAGCCTGAACCACAACGGGCGACTTGTTCCCTGTTCCTTAAATTATTAATGTCAACACTCGTGTTTTTCATAAAAACTCTGAAAGGAAACCCATAGGGGCCTTTGTCCTGCCAGCAGCTTGTGGCTCCACAACAGTGATTTATCTGCTGTTTACTCTGCAGCTCCGCTCATTAACCTGCAAACGGAAGCATTACACTGACAGAGTGAGGCTCTTCAAACAGTCCGACTGTGCCCACGCGGCTCTCTGGAGGCCACGCAGGCAAACTAAAAGCCTTATCCTGAAGCCGCGGTTTAATGGGAGAGGCCCGGGAGGCACCGACGTTTTGAGGACGCGGTCATTAGTGAACTTCGGATTCCAGCGTGCCGGTGACAGACTACTGACAAAATCATCGGCGAACTGAAAGCGCGAGAGTGGGACGCAGGCAGCCTCGGCTCCGCAGGTAAACGCCCCGGCTTTGTGCCATCCGGCTGTGCTAAGCTGCGCTCCCACAGCCCTCTGGGACCGTGAGAGCGCCGGGATGAAAGATGGAGGAGCGCGGCGCGAAAGCCGAGCGGGGATGAAGGTCAGACGCCGAGGGAGAGGGGCTAAAACGCTCTCGCAGTCGCACGCCAGAGCCTCCGAGCCTTTGTTTTTCCACGCACCTGCACCCCTCCCCATATTCATGCTGTCGAGTCATAATTACCCGTCCCTCCGTTCACTGCGCTGTGCATGTATTGCCCCTGCAGGTGGCGGAGGGCAGTGGGGGAACTGTGGCCTCATCGTGATCAAGCAAAATGGGAGAGTCCTTTTTTTTTTTAAGCCGTCATCTCCCACCGAGGAGGACAGATTATTCACGCTGTGCGCGCAAGTGCGGGGGGTCAAAATAACACACGGGCCACGGTGCACACGCGCTGGCGGAAAGCCGCCGAGCACGCACACACATCCCTCCCGCCCTCCCCGGCGCGTCCACTATCCTTTGCCTATACCCGTTAGACCGACCTCACGGGGCATTGCCTTTTACTCAGCAAGCAGTCGAATGCCACGGAGTCAAATAGCGACGCACGCGAGGGGGATCAATGGAAATGGTGTTAACATGCATGCACGGGGCCCGCTCCTAATGGCTCTCCGTGGCGGGATTTGTTCCAGTCGCACCGTTGGCTCGATGCCGGGAATTACCTGTTAGCGCTAGCGCGCTTTACCGGCGAGGGGAAAGTTATTTGATTTCCATTCGGACCCCTCCACGCCATGTAAATCAACCCTCGGCGCGGTCGGCGCTGACAGAGGCGTCCGTCTTGTGATAGCTCGGCAGCTTCTCCGTTTCAAAGCTTTCAAGTCTGGTGAACGGAAAAAAAAAATCAATCCCCCCCCTCCCCGGCACCGTGGGCAGGTAGGCTGCCGACGAGGAGAGATTTTGGCAGATGATAGTAGGCGCCGATTGTCTCTGACTGCACGAGTGGGGGCCTCCGATCGGCGAAGTTCCCACGTTTGGTCTCAAAGTGAACGGCGGACGTGAGCTGTGCGGCAAGCGGGAACGAGACATCCACTGGGCGGATGCTGCCAGAGCTTCGAGTCGCTCCTTTTGTCGCTCGTCAAACAGAGCAGCGACGCGCCCTCTCCGACGGGGCCGCCTCCTGCTTATCAACCAGCTCCCCCGACGGCAGACCCGGTTCGCCGCACTTCACCTTTCAGCGGTGACAAGGACTCCTCGGGACTTAAGTCTTTTGCAATTTAGAGCGCGGCTCGGTCCAAAACAACACTGAGTCATCGCTTCTCATTTGCATTCATTTGAGTTCCCGAACAACAAGTGGCTGTTTCTTCCAGATCGTAGTACAAGTGGTGCAAGACTTGAGGTCCGACTGAGGCTGCATTATGGGGGCCTGAGGGAGACTAAAACATTAAAAGCTCAGCACAACGCACAGGGAAATGTAATGTAGTTAATGGCTGTGTTTCTGGTTATCTCTTTAAATGATGTGAAAATGGAACGTGCCTCCTCCCGGCCTTCCTGCACCTCCGACTCATACTACACCCCATTCTGGCTCAAGGACCGTTCTGAGCTGAATCTTTTATGCAGCTGATAAGCGTCTGCATAATGTGCACCTGTAACTCCTGCCAGCACAGTCATGGCACACAGATGCTCACAGGGAACCGAAAGCCAAAGTGAAATGCCAGCTTACTCCGTTGATGCTGGATGTCACAAGGTTGGCCTGCTAATGTAGCGAATCGGAGTGTGAGCTCTCTGCTTGTTATACGTATAAGTCTCTGTGAAAGACCGCACTTAGGCACAGGAGTGCCTGGAGCTGGCACGCAGCGTTTCGTCGCCCTCTTCCACATGTGCTCCAATCTTTTAAGTAGTAGTCGAGACCATGATGATGCAGAGGGCCAGAAGTCCTGGGCATTTTGACGCGGGCACCGGTTGGGACTGACTCAACAGTCTCAGGTGGTCAATCAAAAGGCTGCAGTTCTCTCGCTGCCTGTTTCATCCCTTAAAACGTACAACTCGCTGCACCCTCTGAGGGACTGGATAAAGTAAGCCTCTTGTTCTGAGTGCTGCGGCTCTCTGCATGCGGAGGAAAAACACATTATCCGCGGGTCTTCACCGGGACGGACGCAGAGGGAGCTTGTCTTGGCGACGTTCAGGCACCTTTGGCACGGGGTTTCTCACCTGTCCGGCTCGCCCAGGCACAGACGCAAAGCTGGCCAGAGCCAGTGGCTGAGCACAGCATTCCAGCCAGACGCCCAACTACTTGGTAGCGCGAACGGCTGCCATCCATCACCAGCAACTTAATCATGTCAGCAGCCGCGCTACACAGGCCTCGCAAGACATGTACTGTGTATTTCATTACCCGCCCTAAGTGCGCCTTTACTCTGGATATGAAATCAAAATGGTGGGCCGAGTCAGCCAGGCGGAGGCGGCCGGTGTCCCCAGCCAGACCCCAGCACACCAGTGGCACAGGCGTCTCATTCGCCAGAGCGCCTCCTAGCAAAACATTCCCAGCGTCTCACCACTTATTCATGTCACAATCCCATCATTAAAATGAACCATTAAGGCGGCATGCACCCACTCCGACACAGGGGACACACAGCGACAACTTGTATCCCACTCTGTCCTTTGTGCATTCAAATGCTCCAAAGGCCCCCAGTGTGTGTGTGTGTGTGTGTGTGTGTGTGTGTGTATCTGTGTGTGTGTGTGTGTGTGAGTGAGAGAGCACTCTTTCCCATAGACACGAGGCCCACTGAGGCTGAATGCATTCCCATTTGCTGGGTCAGCACAGGCACATAAGCCTCTCATGCTGGCAATTAAATATTAATGGATTTATGAGATAAATTTAGAATGCTACACGGGGCTGAAATGAATACAGTCCTTGGTGGGAAAATGTACGCATCGATCAGATAATAAGAGACGGAGAATTTCCAAGAAGCCCCAAATTAGGAGGCACCGTCGTCCTCCACACTGGGTGTGGCGAGAGGTGGGGGGGGGGGGGTTGTAACTGAGACTTTCTTTCTGGAGGTCATCTTCAAAGAGAAACCAACAGACATCAAAACTCAGGAACACTCACGTAATCCTATCAGCCCCGCAAGCCACTCTGAGAAGCAAACCTGAAAAGCCCTAAATCTCATCTCAGTGAAGATTGGACAATATCTCTCAACTGCACGGATAATAATAATAGCACGGATTCACTCAAAATGTCTGGTCTGAACTCAACATTCTTGCTGTGAAAGATCACCGACTGTCCTGTGTTGCTCCATAAACAGTGGGCGAGCGCGTGGGTGCCTCAAGGACACTGAGACACTATTTACACTGTGTAATCTACTTGATAAACGGGGGAAGTGGCTCTTGTACTGGAGCCCCATGGACCAGGCTTATCCGTAAGGTGCCAGTTCAATAATAAACCTGCGGCACAGGAAGGACAACGCCGGCCCAGGTTCCATTAGAGACGTCCGGCCTGATCCTGCTGTACGCCATTATTAAAATGACAGCTCCGCCGCCGGGGCCAGCAGAGCACTAAGCGGATAGAAGCGCTGTCTTGTCCTGCTGTGTGGCATTGGGAGCAGCAGCCCAGGCACTGTGGCACAATGACGGCACTGTGGTCACACACTGGTGAGGGGGGGTGGGGGTGTGGTGGCTCCACAGAGAAACGCCACAGAGGAACCAGAGAAATCTGCAGTTGAGGGACAAACATGATGAGATCCATTCGTCTATGGAAATTTCGTCCCCATTGCTGTAAATGTGAATTAATAGTCAGCGCTGATGGAATCCGTATCTCTGTGATCTGGACTCAAATGTGTGCATGTGTGTGTATGTGTGTTAATTTCTCTGATGGGTGTGTGGTTGTGCACCGCCTGTGCACACACGTGGGTGCAGCCATGTTTGAGCCTCCCATCCTCTCCTGATGATGACTTGCTTTCCCCCCCTCCCCACCATTAAATTCGCATCAGGGTGAAGCCTGCTGATAGAAAAGCTGCTTATCCACTTTGACATTATAACGCTACACTATAGACGCCCTCTTATCTTTGATCAAATGAAGCTCTCTGTTCTGTTTTTTCTCCCCCTCCTGTGGATGTGTGTTCCTTTGTCTGATTAATGGCCAATAATCAGAAAACTTTTGGATTTTGCTGAGGTCAAACAGATCAGATCTGGCTTGGATGCAAAGGTGGGTTATTCATGTGCATTGAAGGTGGGCTCTAAATACAAGGGGACCCTGTCATGTGTAATCCGTAGAATGTACAGGATGTCACGCTCAGTGTGGAAATAAATGGGCTGAGGCAGCTCCCAGGGAAACAGACAGAGGCAGTGGTTCGAGGCGGGGTGATCTCTGTCCATGTCCCTGGTGCTGAAATAATAAAACACTGCGCTCCACACTGTGCGCGATCAGCTCACAGAATGAGGCGCCTCCTTTTAAAACAGAAAACCCAGTCTCATGGCGGAGGGAAAGGACAAAAAAACCTTGCTGCCTCTGCAAAGACACTCAGGTATTCCACACACGCACCAAGCATCCCTGCATCCAACCCAGGAACCGGCTCCAGCTCCCTCCAGACACACAATGTGGGCACAGCATGCGGGTAAAAGCACAGGGGAGCAGACTGCATGCATGTGCTGCAGCCCGATTCACCTACAGCATGCGGAAAAAATGTCTCTAGATCCAGGGGTGGTGGGGGGTGGTGGTGATGGTGGTGGGGAGGGGGGGGGGGGGGGTGGTTCATCTCCTTACCATCTCGCTCGCACAGTTGTATGGCGTCCAGGCTCAGGTCCTTGATCATGCCTTCGCAGGGACTCAGCGGGCTGGTAATGTTGTGCGCCAAGCCTGGTACCTCCATCTCTGCAGAGAGCTGTGGATGGCTGCGGCCGGACCCGGTCCACGGTACAAACCAGACACAAACAGAGAGAGAAAGGGAGGAGAAGGAGAGAGCGAGAGGGAGGGATTCACAGAGCTAGAGAGAGAGAGAGAGAGAGAGGGTTTTCCGGCCGCTCAGTCTGCGCCCTGCTCGCTGCGTCGCGCACAGCTCTGCCGCGCGTCTCCGGGGCGGTGCGGCGAGCGCGCCGCGTCAGCGTCAGCGGACGCGTCACGGCCGCGGCAGGGGAGCACGGAGCGCCCCTAAAAATACGTCTCTTTGTCTGATTTTAACGCGCTACCGCTTCTCAGCCTCTTATATACTGTAACCTCAAAGCCACAAGTGTGCGTGCGTGTGAGTGTGAGTGTGCGTGCATGTGTTTGTGTGCGTCCCGCGCAATATTCTGCTGGGGGACAGTTGCGGATTAGCGCAGAGACGTTCTGCAAATTCAATGGCTTCTTATGTAACCAGATAAACCCTATCCTCCTTCACTCCCTCCGCTGCAAACGTACCGTGCATACAAACACACGCGCGCGCACACACACACACACACACACACACACACACACACACACACACACACACACACACACACACACACACACACACACACACACACACACACACACACACACACACACACACACAGCCATTCGTTGCCATTTCACTCCCATGGAGGGTCTTTCACTTACGAGTCTCGAAGTCACCCAGGTCTGCACCTCTATCATTTTATCCCCAATAAAACAATAAAAACTGGTAGGAGTGTGAATATGTATGCATATGTATATATTCAGATTTTCCCTGTGGCAAAGTTCAGAATAAGTTTGTTCTGGGAGAGTGTTTTATTTGTTGGTGACATTTGAGAATGGATTTCTCATTTTTCTACCATTCTGTACCCAATGGTCTCTACTCAAGCGGAATTTGACTAATATCGTATCTTGCGAGCCCTAAAATGCCTTACAGTAAATACAATGTACAAGAAGCTCTTGAAGGCTCAGCTCTTCCCAGAGCACCTCCTTTCAGTAATCCAGCGGTGCCCCTCCTGACACTTCCTCTACTGTTATCTCCTCTTATAGCGCTTTAATGCTGCACTCGGTCCAAGTATTTAGTCTGCGGAATGTAGAGCAGTATTTATTGTTACACTAGGTTTGTTTATTTGTTTGGATGCTTTTTTCCCTTTCTATGTAAATCATTTTTGATAAACGCGTCTGTGCAACCTAAAAAAAAACATAAAAAATAAAAAAAAACGTCTGGACCTGTCATTCCTGAAGCCTGGTGACGGGCCTGCCTGTGTCTTTATTTGGAGGTGTCGCCCCCTCCTGCTGTGGCTCAGGTGCAAGTGCAGGGCCCAGTAATGAGCTGGAGGGGGGTGGTGGTGACATAATGACAGAAGAGAGACCATCCATCCTTCATTATGGCTGCACATAATGAAACATTATAAACCCCGCGGGCGCAGTATCTCAGTCCTTGTCTGATTGCAGGGCGTGTGCTCGCCATTATCTCCCTTTGGACAACAGCTACACCCGCTCTATCAGCGGCTAACAGCGCAGCCCGGGCAACAAAGGTCAAGTGCGGGGCTAAACTGTGGCCAAACACGTCGGCTGCAGGCTGCAGGCGCCTCTCCTAACACTTCCTGTATCTCCCCAAAACGGACAGTTTCTCCTCCCCATCCTCCACAGGGGGAGCAGGAGAGAGAAGGGGGTGTGTGTGGGGAGGTGGGGAGGGGGGGGGGGGGGGTGTCGCTGCTCTCCGTTTGCTTTTTTGTCTCTCTGCGTTATGCAAGGCGCCCTGAGGAGGGAGTGTTTATCTATTCAGCGGACGATGGATTGTGCAGCTGAGTCATGCCGCTCAGCCGCAGCACCGCCAGCTACACTGCTGGATTCTGGGAGGGAAGCCACCCTAAATATCTTAGAGAGGCACACACACACACACACACACACACACACACACACACACACACACACACACACACACACACACACACATCCATAGCATCATCAGTTGAAGTTGCAGGAGTTTTTGTCTCGGACATGTAGGTGCAGTAAAACCGGGCACAGAGCTGTTTTTTCATGCACATTTTCAGGATTAGGGGAATGGGGCTATGGCGGCCAGGCGAATTAAACCCCCCGGGTAAGCTCATAATCACGGTGGCACTCAGATCCAGTAGGAAACATATCAGACGCTGTACCGAGGGCCTGGATACATCCTGCACTCAGATTCCATGAGGGCGACGGCTGCATCTGGCTCAAATTTCCTGCCCGGGATGTACAACTCACTCAAAGTGAAGGTCAGCATGCCGGTCACTGCCTGCAAAACACGGAGCCATCTGTGTCCAAGGGGAAGATGCCGGGCTCAGGGAGGAATCATCTAGAAGCTGAGATAAATGTTATTCATGAAAGCACAGCCTCATGCCTCCGTGTATCTCTGTGTTTACAGAATAAGGATGACTTTGCAAGTGCCCCCTGCTGTCTCAGATGCCTTGATTACTAAAGAGCTTTGCACAGATAGCCACAGATTAACGTGGCATCTGTTTAAATGACTCAGTCCTTAATGTAATTCCATAAAGCAGGGAGTGAGCTCATCAAAAGGCTGTGGACAGCGATCAGAAACATAAAGAGGAGGAACCAAAGCCGGCTAATGGCCCGCTATTCAGCAGACATTTAGAAGCTCCTGGTATATTTCTCCTCCTCAGCTCTCCCTACGTCTCACTCCTCCCTTTTTCCCATTTCCCTGCTTGGCCTGCTGGGTTTATCTGCTGTGTGTGTGTGTGTGTGTCTGTGTGCGAGAGAGAGAGAGGGAGAGAGAGGTGGAGGATGAGGCTGGCTGGTTCTGGAGGGCTCCTTCTCATCCTACCTCCATCCATTCTCCCTGCCATCCATCCATCCCTCTCTCCTCCCTCCCTCCCTCTCTCCACTGGCCCGCATCCCCTCCAGCCAGAGTCATCATGTGTTAGCGTCAGTGTTTCCAGAGGAGCAACACTGAGTCCGGTGTAACACACACCCAGCCAAGTTCATCCCCTCCCCCCTCCTTCTCCCTTCTCCTCCCTCACCCACATCCATCCTCCTCTTCACCTCTTTTACCCTTTCCCCTTCTCCTTTTCTTTCTGCCACTTGCTCTTCATCCCCTCCGCCGTTTCCTATGATCTCAAGGTGTGTGTGTGTGTGTGTGTGTGTGTGTATGTTTTTCTGTGCATGTGTACTCTATATGCCACAGCCTGCTCTGTAGTGGCAGTCCACTCCGATTTATTCACTCTGCTGCGCACAAAGGCCACGTGAACACACAGTGGCAGATGGGCAACTAGCAGGGAGAGAGGTGTTGTTAAGAATCAGGGGGACACAGGCCAAATCAGCTCGCTCCACCCGGAATCTAAATATCTCCCTGCGATGACATTCACTCCTCATCTTTCTTCATCTCGGTCTGCCCATCACGCACCCACACACACACCCACACCCACACCCACACCCTCTATCTGCGGTCACTGCACATCATGTCTCATCCAAGAGGTCGGTTACGAGCAAATAAAGGGGGCACACAGGCCACGGCATTTTACATCAGCAGAAAACAATACCAAATCTCCAGGGCTCAATCTATGAGTGTGGTGTGTGTGTGTGTGTGTCAATGCGTAGAACCACAAACACATTTGTCTGAGAGAGGCCAATGAAGCGTGTCATTGATTTGCAGCGTGAGCTCCGGCCTCAGCCTGATTGATAACGGCCGAGCGTGTCTCTGGGTCTTCGAAATGAAATGTCGATCGGAGGCTCTCAGAGACGCCGTCGCCGTCCTCAAAAGTCGTTTCAAGCAAAATCTAAATGAACTCTGAAAGTCACCGTTATCCAGCAGGCTGCAACAGGCCCACACATCTTTAATCAGGAGCGCCTAATTAGATGCAGGGCTGAGGGAGTTATTAACCAAAATGGACGTGACAGAGGAAAAGGAAGCCTAAAGGAGCGGTTTAACAGCTTGGGAGATAAACTCACTGGAGCTAGATGTGGAGATCGCTCTCATGTCTGTGTGAGGATAATAATATGGAGTTCAAAACAACAGGCCGTCCTCTTACAGGCCGTTTTTCTTCTTTTCAATTTCTTGGTTATAAAAAAAGAACAGGCTTCGCTTTCAAAGCTTTTTCAGTGGAGCCTGGTGTGCATTGTGTAAATAAAACTCTGTCCCATTTAGAGAATCACAGATGATAATGTAGGAAGCGGTAATGATTTGGAGTCTCCCCTTGCTGCCAAGAAATAACTGAAGCAAACCCCAGAGACACAACTCAGTGCCTTTATTTAGTGTCTGTGCTTCAAACGCGTTTAGATGGAGAAAACTCCCTTTGTTTCCAGCCTCGGTGCTCAGCTATCTTCCAGGTGTGCAACTTATTCTCCTATCCACGCCTCGGCCTTTTTTTTCATCCACACCTATTCGTGAAATTGCTATTTCAGTCACGAGGGTGACATGGAGCAGGAGGAAGAAGAGGGAGAAGCCTGGAGATAACAGATGGACAACCCAATCAATACGTCAGTCACTGTAAAGACAGCTGTCACTACAGTCCCAAGAGGCCAGGTTTTTACCTCTGGCAGCAGCAAGACGTTGGGAGCACAGAGGTGCAGGCGAAAGGAAACACAGTTAATGAGAATCCATCCATTACACAACAGCTTGCACATGCATATAAACATGCAAGCCTGCATATCTCAGATTGGAGTCGGTGTGCACGGGAGAAAGAGGAGGACCGGGGAGCAGAAAGCAGACCATGCCAGGCGCGACAGACACTGGGAGCATATTGTCCACTGGAGAGCGGCCAGGGTATGGCCGGGTAGCAACCGAAGTCACAGCTCCGCTCATTCACACCTTTCCTGCAGAGGCAAGCTGCCCGTGAGAACAATATGTGACAGCGTGGACACCGCGCTGCTCCGCGAGCGGGGAGGTGGGCCCGAGATGCTGAATAACGGCACGGCTGGTCAGCGATGAAAAGCCCATCCCTCCTCGGAGCTGTCTCTCACTCACAATAGAACGCGAAATCGGAATTAGTCACGCCGGGCACAGAGAGTGACTGCCAGCTGCGCCGCGACCACAACTACCCGGAGTGAGCCACAGAAAGCCTTTTGATTGATTTATTTATTTATCTTTGAACAGTCTTTCATGATGCAGGTATGTTGTAATCTAGGCGCTCCTCTGAAGAGGCGGTGAGAGAGAGAGAGAGAGAGAGAGAGAGAGAGAGAGAGAGAGAGAGAGAGAGAGAGAGAGAGCAACAATAGCTCTGATGTGTTGGTAACGAGGGGACGGCCAGCAGACGCCGTAATGAGTGTTTTTGTTCACATGCGTCCTACACGCCGGGCCGAGTGCCGGTGTTTACATCCAGGTCGGGCCCTGAGGTGTGAGCGCGAGGGCGTTCTGTATCCATACCCCCACAATGCTCCCGCGGAACGTAATAACAGAGGAGGAGTAAGTGAGTGAGTCACTAGCCGCCACAGCTGTTAAGGGCTCGTTTGTGTTGGATGAGGCCTGTGCTCTCTCTCTCTCTCTCTCTCTCTCTCTGTCTGTGCCAGCTGAACCGTAATCTGCAGCCATACATGGAGATGTCTGTGGATGAGCTTTTGAGCAGTTTAATATAAAACAAAAACACACACACAAAACACACAAAAATCAGTGACATCTTCACCTCCAGCTGCAGAGTGTGTGTGTGTGTGTACTTCAAGTGGCTGATATGTACTCTGGGAACAGACATGCAAGTCTTATGAACACTTAATACCCTCTAAAGTAGGATTAAAGGGATCCGTCGGAATGATGGTTGATTGTGAAGTGTAATTCATTTGAATGTGGGACCATCTTTCTCCTGCACTTATTCTCATGCAAGTAGAGCGGAATCATGCAATTTATAGATTCCAGGAAGTCGTGGACCCTGTGACCAGAATGATTTCAATCATTTCAAAACGCATCGACACAGATTGAACAGAAAAAACAGGACAAATGCCACATACGTATGTTTGACCTCTCAACCTTCCAGAGCACTTTAAATGGTCATATCGTGTTCTATCATGTGTAGCAGCTTCCTCGGTGCCGTTGTGGAAGTTAGATGGAGAATCAGTGCCTATAGTCCGGCACCTTTACCTTTTCTTTTTCGCAGTATTTCGGTTAAATGTCACACGGCACCGCAAATTCGATAACGACGTTTGGTTATGCCTTGGGCGCTAATGATCTGTTGCTGAGTAACCGCTGCCGGCGGTTTGCTGGAGTCGTTTCAAGAGACGACACTGCCCCCCTGAGGTTTCCGCGGGCACTGCCTGCGTTTGCGCGGGGCCCGGCGTGCCGCCGATCGGATCAATGCCGCGTCTGTGCGCGTCTGTGCGCGTCTGTGCGAGTGGGAGGCGCCGCCACGACCCGACGTGATTAAACGCGAGTTTAAGAGTGACCTCCCTCCCTCCCTCTCTCCCTCTCTCTCTCTCTCTCTCTCTCTCTCTCTCTCTCCGCCAACACGGTCTTCAACTCTGAACTCCTCACCTCCCCCCCCCCCCCCCGCCCCCCCGCCCACTCATCACGGACACTGGATTATATGACACGGATAATGCCTGGGGAGAAAATGGAAAAAAAAAAAGAACGACACAGAGGAAAAGGGGGAGAGAGAGAATGAGGGGGAGAAACAGAATGCAAAAAAAAAAATCACTCCAGAAAAGAAAAGAGGCTGAATTATTTCCACTCCTCCTGCGGTCCGGTTGCCAGGAGGGCAGGGCAGATGGCGCTCATCTAATAGCTCTGTACTTGAGGGTGGGCTTTAAAATGAGTTGCTTCCCGTGTTTTTTTTTTTTCCAATATATACGTTGTCTGCCAGAGTCTCCATCAGCCACGTCGGTCATTCCGATGGATTAAGCAGATCCTGGATATGCGGATTAGGGCTCGTACATGGCACTGTAACCACATGGCACGGGACCGGGTTGTCTCAAGCCGCAGAGTCTGCACGAAAACCTCAGAGGCGACCTCAGTCTGCTCCGTCGCTGGCCTGTTTGTATATCAACGACGGACCGATTCCATACAAATGTGATTCCTAAAGGTGGGATGGTGTGATTTGGAGTGAATGGTGTGTGTGTGTGTGAGAGAGATAATCATCTTTTTTGTACCCGTCTTACGCAACAGTGACGGATTTACACAAGTGAAGCACAACACCAGTTTCTTAGTGGTTTACATTTATTATAAATGTACCATTTGACTGCAGTACAAACACTCCTCCGAACACATCCCTTTGGGAACGACAATATGACTAATACATTGACAAACCTAAGACATATTTGTGAAACTTTTCTATCAAGGGCAAAGACGAGCCGTGCTGGCAGTAAACGTTTTGACTTGATGAGTCCCTTCACTGATCCGTAATCAACCTGCAATAACATGCGTCAACACTTTCGAACATTCGCTTGATAAGACAGGAACCGCTTTTTTCCCCCCTTTTTTCCCTTTTTTTTTCCTTTTTGTTCCTTTTTTTTTGCCCTTTGAGAAAAAACAACATCCGAGCAAGGTGAAGCATGAAAACAAATGTCTGCTAGGCAGGAACACGAGTCACAGCACTGGGAGAATCAGTGCTCAACAGTCTCAATGTAGTACCATGATGAGCGGGGGGACGCAACGGCCCCGGGTTTCTATACTCGCTTTCTCCCTCTTCATCTTTTAAGACTTTGAGGGAAAAATTAAAAAAAAAAAAAAGACAATTACCTGGTTGGTGTCAGCAACCATGTCAGAATAGTATTTACTTATAGTGTTATTAACTTGACAACCATGTTGAGGATGGCTCAAATCGGATGCGAGGGAGTGGAGAGTGGTTAAAGTGAACGTCGCCGCGCCACCTGCGAGGGAACAAGTTGCCAATCGGGGCGGTGACAAACGGCCGTCTGATCTCGGACCGCGCGGGGACCACTGCTACTTTTACTCGGTCAGTCAAGATCTGTCGATACCTGGGATTTCTCAGAAGTGTCCTCCACGCAACCAACAGATTTTTACACACCGCACTCATTCAAGCCAGGACGAGAAGCTCTTCCGTCGCGGCTTTGACACTTAACGAGGCAAGGCAAATATAAACGCAGTTCTCCAGAAAAACAAAAAACGAAACGAAACGAGAACGACGACGAGGCACTTCATTGCACTGGATACAAAGTGCTCGGGGACCTTCGAGAGACGGATCGAGTGGTGGGCCAAATCCTTGACAAACCTCGAGAGCATCGTACGCGCACAGACGGGGTAACAAAACGCTTGGGTTATCCAAAGTTAACGAACTGCCGGGGCGGGGGAGGAAGAGGACGTGTTCCTTTTCTCGCGACAGAAAATAATACCGAGCCGCAGAAAAAACAAAGGCGGCGAGGACAAACACCGCCGCTGCGCGCATAATCCTTATACCTCATTAAACACTGCTTAGCCGGGTCTTTGCGATATTAGATTGCAAAGGCCGATACGAGCGCAATCCAAATTTCTTATTTGTTTTCATCTCAAATCGCGCAGCCTTCCCGGCCTGTGTCTCCCGGAGGGGTGCACATGCGAGACCCACTTGGCCGTAAGCACACTGGGGCCCGCTGTCTGATGCGCCTCTTATCTGCAGAGTGCGGTCGGACCCAAAAATATTAGTGTTCTTAACGAAATACGTCCCTGCTGAGAGGCCCGGTATGTACATTGGCACTTTTCACGCTACAGGGGCGCAGCCTTGCTTCCCTGCGAGGCCTCTGCTTTTGCTCTTAAGCGGAACAGCCAGTGAAGAGGAAGAGAAATGCGTTCTCTCTCTCTGTCTCTCTCCCTCTCTCACTCACTCTCCCTCTCTCACACACACACACACGTGCACACACAAACACAGATCGAGCCTAGCGAGATATAGTCTGATACACGGAGGAGTGCTTTGTGAGATTTCGGGCACACGGAAGGGGCCACGGGGAGGCCAGCGCTGACAAATAACAGATGAGACGCAAAAGAGCATGTGCTATAAACAAACACGGAGGGGAAACCACAGAGAGACGCCCGTTGACACAATCAGAGAGAAGAGGCCTGGAGAAGCCGAGCCCCACTGCCTCCTGGCTCTGCTGCTGCCTAATGGCACAGCCATATCACGGCTCCACAGATGAAAGGGCAGGAAAGGAACTGAAAGATAATAATAATAATAATAATAACAATAATAATAATCAAAAGGTAAAAAAAAAAAAAAAAAAATCATAGAAACTCATTCATGAACGTATAAAAAAATACACAATGTAAACTGATTACCATTAAACATCCCGCCCGTTCCCCCTAAAATGGTAATAAAACTAAAAATAAAATCATAATGCGTAATGAGTACAAAATATTAGTTTTTTTTTTGTTTGTTTTGTTTAGAAATAGACACACAAACAGAGGCTGACTGCAGCTCGACACAAACACTGACCTCGGGGGCGGGGGGGGGGGGGGGGGGGGGTGTGTGTGTGTCCACCAATCGAAACACTTCAGGCCGCCTGAAAGGCCACAACTTTCCTTTGGTATGCATGCTGCAGTTGTAATATTTAGCATTTGATTTGGTGGGGCCCTAATCTCGCTGGATAAGTGCTTACATTTGGTTTGGTACAAGACGCATCTGTGCTTTTAGTCGATACAAAAACTGCATAGCTAGTATTATTATCATTATTATCATTTTATAATGACTATCACCGTCATCATTATTATTATCATCATTATTATTTCAATCTATGGAATTAGGCTGTCACAGGCAAAAGTCTAGTATTATTAAAGTGCATGTCACTGATACAACAGCATATCACGGATGCAGGTCGTATCGATGTGTAAAATGATTGTACTAATCATTCTGCCTGTTCTCTTGAACAAGAAGTGGACAGAAATACTGGACAGTACCCTTCTTTAGAACCATAACAACATACTTCATATATAAATACTCCAAATAGACTCTGCGCCTCTATAAGGAGTGAACACTGAACCTCATAATTCTTCCCTTTTTTTTTTTTATATCTCGTTGGCACTTCAGGTAACACTATGGCTTTTTTTTTGTTCTCTTTTGAACACACTACGTATCTAAACTGCATGGCGGCGCGTACATTTCAAACAGTCTCGCCTCAGCTCTGGCTGAGAGAAGGGTAAACGGCGGCCGCTGGAACCCCGGGCCGCCGAGGCACAGGGACGCAGCGGAGACGGCCTTCTCCGGGACGGACGGGCTTTGGGGGATGGCCTGGAGGTGCTCGGAGGGCGGCCCTACCACCGCCCGCTGATGCTGGCCATGTCCGCGTGGAACTGACGCGAGAGGCGGCCACTGGCTCCCCCCTCCAGGAAGGACGACCTGATGGGTGGCTCGAACAGCTTCCTCCGGTTCTTGTTCAGTTCTGCGGGGGGGTGAAGGAACCACAGGGACAAATGTCGGTGGTGGTGATGCACACGCGGCCTCTCAACGCCAACGTATCGCTATGGCGAGCCGAGGCAAATCAGAGCAGAAGGAGTAAACACGGCCCGAGAGGTACGCCAGCATTGCCTTTCATCCGCCACTGATCGACAGCGACAGGAAAATTGGACTCAAATCGCTACGGGATTTCTCGGATCAACAAAAGTCCTCTTTGTGTCCATCTGGTTTCGCACGCAGCAGCCTGGACAAAGTACCTTCACAAAAATGTCAGGAGCACGCTCCGGAGCCGCGGCGCTGCAGCGTTCATGCGATAGCCGCGGTGGGCGGGCGCCAGCACAAACCGTCAGTGTGATTGCTGGAGACAGGCAGCCCGCTGCAGCCGCTCTTTGTATTGGCAGGAGCGGCGCAGGAAGCCGAGGGCCGGACCGCCTCGACGCTGGCATTCCATCGGCTCGTAATGAGAGGCGAAAACTCAGAAAGGGGAGGGTGGGGAGGGGAGGGGAGGGGGGGGGCAAAGGGAAAGGAGCGCGCACGTTGCTGCCGGGGAGCCCTGAAGTCCGTCAGCGGAGGCGAAAGCCGAGCCCATGTTGGCGGGGGCGGCTACTAAACCGATTCTGGCCTTGGATCCCTCCGCTTCCTTAATAATCAGAGCGCCGGCCGCACCGTTTCCCCTTGTTACTCTCACCGCGGAGGCTGGCTCTAAGCCCCGCGTCTCTGGACTTTTACATCTCAGGCCCCGGGCAGGAAGCTCCCGGGCTCCCTACACCCGACGCGGAGACTGGGTCCGGCCTATTATCGTGTCCAGAACACGAGATCGGGAATGAAGCGTGACGGCCGCCGCATCCGGAGCAACAGCGGGACCCGGCGTGTCCATGAGCATCGGGGAGGCAGCTGGAACAACTGGAGAAACCCCAGCGCTCTCATCCGACAAGAATGCGCCTTAATCCCATTTTCTCCTGCTGCTGCAAATTACTGTAACTTAGGTTTTCTCTGTGTGTGTGTGTGTGTGTCATTACAGGATAAATTTGTTACAATAGCGCTGTAATGGAGTAATGGAGAGCTGCAGCGGCTGGCAGAGCAGAGGACCTGTGCCGTACGCGAGCTGGAGGCAAGCTCCGGCAGACCCCCGGCGACACCGGTGAGCTACAAAGCGGGTGGCGACAGAAAGAGATGCAAACGTGGCGTGATTTCGGCACCTGAGATGGCGAGCAGCATTTTCCTGCGGGCTCCAAAGGTGGTGATGCCCAGTTCCTTCAGGTCCTGGTCGGTGAGAGTCAGGAACGTCTGGAGGTCAATCTGCAAAGGACCAAGGCATCGGCGGACACTCATTATGGAACCCATCTCCTTGCCTCACCCCCTTGTTGCATGTGCGGGACGCAAAGCTAGTTCTCAAGCTGTTACCGTGCACCTTTCTACACCGAACTCAACCAGGGAGAGCGTCAACACGGCAGCTCTCACTGGCTTCGTGTGCAGCTTCCCGTCGCGGGTTTACCTCCTGCTGCTGGAAGACGTCCGTGTACTTCCCCAAGCCCAGCTTGCTGAACAGCTCGGGCAGGTCGGAGCCTTTCAGGGACGAGTTCAGGCTGCAGCCGTTGCTGCCAGTTACCGAGGAGATGCAGTCCATGTAGTTGCTGCTGCTGAGGTAATGCTCTGCAGCTGTCGGCCGGAGGACGCAAGCAGAGAGGGCAACGTGTGAAACTTCAGATCGACCGGACGCACACACACACACACACACAAAAAAAACAACACATTTCACAGACTAGCCGGGGTAGACGCGGATCAAGCAAAAGCTAGCTGTAGTTTTGAGTTCGCTCGGTGGCGTTTCTCCACGTCTTCAACATAAAACACGAAACGTGACCTTTCGGCTGCGATCTGTGAAATGATTTCCCCATCCCCGCCAAGAAAGCAGCAGCAGCAGAGTGTGTCACACACTCTCTCTCTCTCTCAGGATCACACTAACCAGATTTGTTCTGCTTCCTCTTGGGGCTGCTGACGGCCGAGGGGAACTCGGCGTGGCTGGGCAGCCCGTTCCCGGTGCCGTTCCTCTCCCGCCAGTTGTCCGAGTCGCTGCCGTTGCCGATGCCTTCCCGGCTGCTGGACCGGGACAGGGACAGCGGGGAACCCTGGGGGGGGACAACCAACAAGATGAACCCCTGCGCTGGCAGAAGCCAGGGAAGGGAGATGCGGTGCAGGGCGGCGCCTCCCCCACCTCGTAGGTGGTGCTCATGCTGGGCTTGTACGGGACGTGGTTGGCTCGGCGCAGCTCCTTGATGGTCTCGGCCGGCATGGACTTGGAGAAGCCCAGGCCGCTCCAGGTGTTGGTGGGGGTCCGCACCTCGGTCACCACGGGCTTCTTCAGCATGGCTGCGACATCACGGACGCCACTCAGTACCACCCAGCGCATTCGCACGACAATATCGACATTTCTATCTGAAGGGATTTTTAAGAAAAAGGTGTCCTGAAGACCCTCCCTCCCCCCTCCCCTCACACACACGTAACCTAACAGAGGTGACCTTTAGAACAGGTGGCATCTGTGCATCACAGCGGGCTAAATTATGGGCCGGGTCCAGGCGGTCGTATTGACACTGTAGTATTTGACCAGACACTGACCTTTGGTCGCCAGCAGCTTTTTCTGCTCGTAGTCAAAGGCCTGAAAGGAGAGCGGACAGTTTTATCCCTCCCGCCTGCCAACGCTGCGTGCTTGGTGCGTATCCCCTGGCGTGTGCGCCCCTACCTGCATGTTGGCGAAGGAGGTCTGGGGCGCCAGTCGGATCCTCTCCCTCTCGTTCTGCTGCGCCGCCCTCTCCGCCGCCCGCTCGCTGCCCGGCGCCCTCTTGTCGGCCACGGGGCTGTCCGAGGAGCTGGACTCGGCGTCCGAGAGCAGGCAGTCGGAGCTGTGGGGACGACGCACACACACACGCGCACACACACGCACACACACAGCTGTGAGAGGGCCTCAAGAAAGCTCCCGAGTGTAATCAGTGAGCCAGGAACGGTCGGTTGAAAAAAAAAGGGAGAAATCTCGCCTGGATAGAGAATTGAAGGAACTCTTCTCTTTTCTACTCAGGGAGTTTCCAATTCTAAGACTGCGAGTCTTTATTCTGCTAATTCATTCATTCTGGCCTTAAATACGTAAATACTTAATAATTCTATTTAAAAGAAACTACTGGAACATCAGGCAGTCTTCTTACAGCCTTCGCACACTTTTCTGCATCGTCACTGGCAGTGATGGAATTGCGCTTCATTTGTGGAGAAAGGTAATTAAAGCCTCCCTGCCAAATGCAACTCGGCGCGCCCGCCACTCTGTCCGCGAGTGAGCGAGCGAGCGGCCAAAAAAGAACAGGAACCAGCTCTCGCTGGACACGCACTGTAGATGGGAGTTCTTGGTGCCCTGCAGGAGCTCCACGGCCTGCCGCTTCCCCGACGACGTCTTGCACGAGGCCAGCATCTGCTTCAGCTCGCTGCCATTGGCTGAGTGGGAGGGGCTCCTGGGCATGCCCACCTCCACGAATGTGTCGGAGCCTGCGGGACACAGACACGGGGGGGGGGGGGGGGGGCTTCTGACGACGGTCCTTTTCACTTCACACGTTCGCATGAAATCGATGTTTGAACAGAGGAACATTTCGCCATCTCCGTCTGACTGGTTCATTCAATCTACTCGAGTGTGCGCGCGTGTGTGTGTGTGTGTGACAAATCTCATCTGAGTCCTGGATTAATTAAGATCACAGCAGCCGTAATTATTTCCCCCTGCCACTTGGCTCGCAGCCTGACGGGAAGCCGCTCTGTGTAACAGGGCGTGAGCGTGCTCCAGAGACATGCGGAGGTGTGCGGCGCGCGGCGCGAAATAACATGATGTCAGTCAATCCGGTGACACTCTCTGGGGTCCGGCGTTTGAACCCACCCCCCCCCCGGGCCCGGTCAGACTGGGCGAGCCAGTCCAAACACACTGTGGGACACAGGAGAAGGCAGGGGAGGGAGAGAGGAAGCCTTACTGGGATGCACCACCTTGGAGGGGGCGGGGGGGAGGGGCGGTAGGGGCGGTAGGAGGGGGTGGGGGGTGTTGCTGCTCGCTCAGAAAACAGTGGGGAAAACCGAGACGCGTGAGAGGGAAAGTTTGAGGGGAAAACCGCGAGCGTAAGACAGAGAGGAAATAAGGGCCTTTCTGAACCGCAAGGAGACCAGCAGTTAATCTGTCTCCGTTCCAACGTTAAAAGCAGTCAGAGGGAGTATGAGGTTAGGAGGGCAGTATGGAGAACGAGACATAAGTTCATTCACGGCGGTTGTCTTTCTTTTTCCTCTCTCGCCTAAAGAGTGTTTAAAGGTTACATAAATCTCACGTAGAAAAGCTCAACATCTCGGACATTTACGGCGCGTCTGCAAGGCTGAGCTACCAGCGGTGAAAATGTTAACAAAACTCAAGATCCAAGGCTGCAATGGCACGTAAATCTCAAGATTTAGGTGTGTCTTTGATACGGCACATCTCAGGAGGACACTTCTGCTGCTCGCTGACTTTTGTGAAGGCACTTGAGTTATATTTAACAAAAGAAAACACGGCGAACAGTGAAAACACAGCTCACAGGATAAAACTTTCACCCACGTTGAAATAATCTGCTGACGTGTGAACAATCCCCCACATCCCTCAGTGTTTCTGTCCGAAACGACTTTTCACTGAGCCGACATTTCCCCAGGAGCTTTTTCCTCGGGTTAAGATCATCACCTTCGTCCGGGCTGGACTTGCTGGACAGCGGCTCCGACGGACTGTGTCCGCTGGCCTCCTGGACCGAGTCGCACGGGGCTGGACTCAGAACCGTTTCTGCCAGGGACGCGGTGGCTATCCTCCCGTACACCGAGCTCGGATGCTGCACACACACACGCACGCATACAAGAAATACACTGAAATTCACCGAGCTCACAGGGAGGAACCCCCGAGCGACGCAGCATGGAGACGGCCCCCACCTTGACGTGGCCGTTGAGGGTGCAGGGGCCCTTGGTGCAGTCGGGGACGCCGTTGGGCTGCTTGTCTATGGGGGCCAGGCCCGGCGGAGGGGACGGCGTGCTCTGTGTGTAACCCGGCACGCCTGACAGCAGGATGCTGCTCAGGGTGGCCTGGGTGGCGGGGTGCAGCATCAGCTGGGAGGAGAAGCCTGGCAAGACATAGACAGAGGACGATGATCCTCGAAACATGCGGCCCGGTCCCACGGGGGTGAAATGAGGGAGAGATGTCCGTGTGCCTACCCTGGGTGCTGGTGAGGGAGCTGGGCCAGAGGGAGGGGGACGGTGTGGGGGTGGTGGGGCTGGGGGTCTGCAGGGGGCTCATGGACGAGTTGAGGCTGTTGAGGACGGCGTTGGGGGCGGCCGAGTTGGTGAGGGAGTGGGCCGCCGTCGCACCCAGGAAACCTGAGAGAGAGAGGGAAAAGAAAAAAAAGACCGGGAGAGGAATCAGTGGCAGGCATTTTCGAGCTAATCACACGTTAGACAACGACTCTGAGAAAATAATCCGGGCCTTCCTGCTATTTAACTGGACTTCCATCAAACTGTCATCAGGCAGACGGCGAACGAGGAGGAATTTCTTGAATTTCTGCAAGGTCGCGGATGCATGAAGTGCGCGTCTAGTGTGTCCTCGTACCCCATAAAATCATGTTACGGGGAGCAGCAACAATGTGGTGCTTGGTGTTTTAACCCAAAGACAGTGTATGAAAACAGCAAGAAGCAGGTCTGTGGCTTTAACAAGGGGCTAGTTTGGCTCCAGGAATAAGGCCAGGGATTCTGCTGGCAGACTGGCCTGTAATCTGAGGAAGACAAGCATGTAGCAATTACTAAAGGCCAGGATGTGGCCGTCCACAGCTTCACCCCCGGGCCTCTAGACTTAAAGGGGACGGCAAGAAAACATTTCTACTGTACTGCGCTACTTCAAGGCACTTCTGCTTTGTTTTGTGACCAATTTTTCAAATCTCATTTACCAATACCAGTTTCATGGGGGCATAAAGACATTTTGGTTATTTGGAAGGGGAAAAAAAATAACAAAAAAAAGAAAAAAACTCGCCCACACGCGTCCTGATTGAAACCAGACAAAATTGTGGTTTTCGAATGAAAATCAACACTACAATATACCTCCATCTCCAAATGCATTTTGCATTCGATACGGAATAAGCATCAGAGGTCGCCCACTGCACGTGTTTGACAAACGCAAATAAACGAGCGAGAAACTGATATTGTTCAACTATTGTCTTATTTTTACTCTTTCAAACAACAGTTACTTGATGTGGTTAGCATCCGATGATATCCAGCCTCGTAAGTCAGCTGGAGTGTGATGGATGCACTGCCTGCGCTGCTGTTATTCCGCCGTCTGCCGTCCCTCCTGCCACTGCTGCGTTACTCATGCCCGTGCACTAAACATATCGCGCGGACACAAAAGTAGGTAACCGAGCGAGATATTTTCCCATGATACAACCCCTCGCTAGAGTAAATTGCCAATCGCCCTCGGAAACAAAGAAAAAAAAAACGAAAAAAAAATTCCCCGGCATCTGTTCCAAGCTGAACCCGGTGCCTTCTTGTTGAGGTCGGCGCTGCAGAAAAAACAAACTCCTACATGATCCTAACTGTTCATCATCCGATGATTCATGCGCTCTGGATTCATTCAGAGCGACTAAATCTGCGTCGAGGTTATTTTTCTGATGGTTCGCTGATCAAAGATGTGTGTGCATTCAAAGCCTATTTCTTGGCACGGAATCCACCCGGGCAGACAAGCGACTAGATGGAGAGACGCGCGGCACCGCGGCTGGGATTTGTGTGGATGCGCGGACGATATTTGCATCCCATTTGAAGATGGCTCGTAGCTACCGGGCTTTCGGGGGACCGGGATACGTCTCCATTGTGCGCGACAACCGGAGATGCAATGACACACTGATGTACGAGGATAATAACTCCTTCGCAAAGGGCGTTTAATCTCTGACGCACTGCGAGCAGGGCGAAAAAGGAGGTCAGCGCTTATCTCCCCATGATTATATACACGCAGGTCTTCCTTTGCATTAAGGGATCAAACCCCAGCAAAACTGCGGATGGGGAGAGAGGACCCTCCTTTTTAATTCATCCATCATTTCTATTTACGTATGCATTTAAGCATCCGTGTGCTTACTCACATTTGTTCCAGTCACTGTGACCGCAGGGATGTATGTGAAGATGTGCCTGTGTGATACTGGCAGCTCAGGTAAGACAATGGCTGAACTTTTGTGTGTGTGTGTGTATCATTACCCAGATTGCTCAGCCCCAGGCCAGCTGAGGCCAGGATGTCCAGGCCGACGGGACAGATGAGGGACGGGGACGGGCCATTGGAGGTGGTATTCAACCCCACAGGGGGTGAGGAGGAGGAGGAGGAGGAGGAGGACACGCCATTGCTCTCCAGGCCCAGGAGGAACTTGCGGGCTTCGTACATGTTCACAGCGTTCCTCTCCACGCTTTTGACGATCACCGACTATGAGACGGAGGGAGAGGAGAGAGATGATGAGAAACAAAGAGACACAAATGGGCGAGTGGGGGCAATGAGGGGGAGAGAGAGAGAGAGGCAGGGGAGGAGTGAGGGAGTAGAGAATGTTGGCACCAGAGATAGCGAGCAAAAGGGAGGATGAGGGGGAGACAAACATAAAGGGGAGGAAGGAAACAGGAATTAGGGTTAGATTAGCAGGATAAACATTGAAGCAGTGTGGGAGAGAGACATGCGAGCAAATTTTGAGAAAATGTTTCAAAATCAATTGCATAACAGGCCATATCTCACTCGCTGATATGAGGGAAGAGAGTATGAAGCCATGCTGTTGCGCAGCACTCCGAGAGCACTGAGGCAATGAGCGTCGTAAGCGGGAAAGATTTTAAATGAGTGACTTGTTCACTTTCCACAGCAGCAGGAACCCTCTCCCTTTATAAACAACGCATTAAAATGAACGTGAGCAGAAATCAGGCCTTGGATCATTGCTTATTTCTACCACTGCTGAGCTTTTGAAAAACGTATTCCAATCATGATCAGTCTCTTCATGCATACACACACACACTCTCCTCTATGGTCCTGCCAAAGTGCCGGTAAATACAGAGACTGAGGCAGAGCATTTGGACAGGACTTTTGGATTATTGCTGTCACCTCGTTAAAATGTTTTAGTGAAGGGTTCTTAAGAGGATCTGGGCTGGGTCAGTGTTTACACTGGCACCTCCATGGCAGTCCCCACAGGCCTGTCTGGTTTGGGCACGGGGCCCTGGCTCCGGGTGGGACGTGGGCACCTTGAAGAGGCAGCCAGCACTGAGCCAAGTGGTGAAATATGATTACCAATATTAAATGTTGAGGAACAGTAGACCATGGCTAACATGAGAGCTTGGCTTTGTACCCCACACAGGTGTGTATCAACAGAGGCTACAAATCCCGACCTAATATGGAAATGAACACAATATTTCACTGACATTTCTGCTTGCAAAAAGGCCCTTTAAATTTACAGCGTAATTTGCTGAAAACAAATCCAGTGAGCTGCCAGTTCCTCAGGTTGGACTAACTGAGTCGCCATCAGGTGAAGCAGGCATGGTGGTCTGCATGCAGGGAGAGGAGACAGTGATTCCTCTCTGTGGCAGATGCTGATCTGCCAGGTTTCTTCGCAGAGTTGGTATGGCACGATTCCCCTCGCTACAAGGCTCCAGCTTTACTTTTTATATGTCAAGGGATAGTGATGAAATGTGACATGGCAATCTACGATTTACCTCAATGTCACGCTGTTACATTTCACAGAAGGTAACTCTCCAAAGGAACAGTGGCTTATTTGTTCCTTGGAAGCCTTTTTTCCCCCCATCCGTCTGAAGCAGCATGAGAATAAATAAGACAGAGCTTATATTTTTCTTAGGGTGAAATGCTGGGATACATTTCCTGCTAAACTTCAAGGGTTGGTGGAGATTTAGGTCTATTGGCAGTGCTGATTCAGCTCATTAATCCTGTCCTTCCCATGCTACTACACTGTCCCTCTAAAACATATATTAACTTTGCCAGATAAAAGGCAACAGTACAAAACTGTGGCCAATCCTTTTTCCCCTACACATATTATCCTAATGCCACTAAAATGCTTATTCAGTGCGGCCCCGCATACACAGTTAATCTGATTAGAGGCCCCATTTGGAGCAGTGAGCTAAATGCTAATGTCGTGCAAACCTTTGCCAAATGGCACTAAAGAACAAAGCACAGTGGACGTTGAAGGGGCCACCACTGATTTACAGATAGAGTCTGTAAACTTTTTTCTATATTGGAAGAATTCTTGTTGGGTTTCTGTATTTTAAACTCTTCTAAATCAAGGTATGACAAGGTATACTAAGGTATGGCTAGCTTACACTTAACAATGCGTTCGCATTAGCTATAATGCTAAGTACAGAAATAAACATGCGAGTTGAACGGTCTTCTAAAACCAGGGATGACATACTAGCTTATATTAAACACAGAGTTAGCATTAGCATGAGCTATAGCCCTCTATAGAAATAAACGAAATAAACAAGTTGAAAGTAACTGAAAATGTTGCATTGATGATACTCTCCCTGTGTCCGCATCATTAAGGTGGATTGTAGACTCTAAATTAGCCCTAGTTGTATGTGCCCTGTGGTGATATCTACTGTATATCTACTGTATATCTATATACTGGTTTAACAAAAATGTGTAAGATGATGGATGGGATGGACTTTTATTGTTTTTATTCGTCAGCACTTATTTCCAATCCCCGACTTATCTCCACCTGAGGCAGTATGATTGACTGGCCACTACTGAGGCCGAGGAACTCCTCCGCACTGTGTGCGCCGTGCGGGTGCTCGGCTGGTGTCATACCTTGCTGGGCTGTTTTGGCTTGGGCTTGATGCTGATGAAGACGTCCAGCTGCTCCATGAGTGCCGTGATGCACTGGGGCTCCACCTCAATGTCCTCTTTAATGTCAAACATTAATACCAGAGGCAAGCAGCCCTGTGGAGCAAGCACAGAGTGAACGTTTATCCCCGTCAAATGCAGACTAATATCTCTCGGAGCCATTTGTGTCCCCACACGTCCCGGGCCATTTCTCAAAACGGTAGTAAATTTTCCTCTTTATACCATAGCATTTGTGGACCTACATGCTAGCCGTACCAATAAATACAAGAATCACTGCAGGACTCATCCCACACAGGGCTCGGGGAAATTCCGCCAAGAGTAATCTGTTTTGCATGATCACCACCACAAGCACCACAGACATCTATATTTTGGGCCGAGTGCTGGACAGCGCTCCTGCTGCGAGTGGGTGTAATTAGCAGCAGAGTATAGGGCCAGGCTGGCTCTGTCAGGGCCCGAGATTGGAGCTGTAATCTACAGTCTGGCTGGAAGAGGCCAAATCACATAGTACGCTACGGACTGACGGGCTCCTGAGCCACCCCCCTCCCCATGTACATCCACTCCCCCACTCCCCTGCCTCCTCCTCCCTTCCTCCTCTGCCTCCTCTCCCATCCCCTGCTCTCCATGCCTCTCCCGGCTTGAATTCGTCTCTCGTAAATCAATGGCTCCTCACTGTCCCACTTTGACAGAGAGTGAGAGGCTCTTCCTTGTGCGTCCACATTGAGAGAAAGTCATGTTTAGTAACTGCAACAACTCTGGCATTTGCTAAATGTCTTTGGGGCCAAATGGGAGACCGCAGACAAAGAGCAGGCAGCTCTGGCAGAATTACTGCTCCACATTATAGATCCCCAAACACAAAGCCAAGGATGTTTACGCCCGAGATGTCTCACATGCACCAGCTCAGCAGAAGCTTTAAGCCAATGGTAATTAAACAGCCATCGCTTTTTACACATTTTTGAAGCGCACATCTAATTATATTCCTGGGTAATTCAGATAAGGGCAGCCTCTCTGGTCAGGCAACACACAAGAATGACCGCCGCGCATTTTTAACCAATACCAATTTAAATGCGAAGCGATCCCCGCTGTTCCACAAACTGATGGCAATGGTGTGGAGCTCTGAATTACAGACAGGGCTGAAATTTCAACCCAACAAAACCTACTGGACGTGCGAGCCAAACCAGTGCCATTAACACCAATGAGGATAATCCGCTTGCAGACAGGACGTGAAGAGGTCCGGCCAAGCCGATGCAAATGCGTGCGTCTATCTCACATGCAGGTATGCGGCTATAAATCACACAGGCCAACCTTGAGGCGGCTGCAGATTGTTGTGGAACGGGACATTTCAGCAGCGCCGAGCGGAGCCAAGCGAACCTCTCCCAAGGCTATTCAAAACCTCTGAAGGCAATCATGGTTTACTTCTCAAACCCCATCTCTAAACCCACGCATCATTCACACATACCATGATGATGCTGGTGAAACAATGACATCCATTACAGCTACCACACAGCATGGGAAATCTGTATATGCGAGGAATTTGTTGTCCATGCAATCCCTGAACCACAAAAACAAAGTTTAGTCGTTTAAAGCGGAGCTTTTAACCAGTAAATGCCATTAAAGTAAGCACATATGCGCGCGCACACACACACATACACTGCATGAGCAGTATACGCACCATGAGGTACTGGCGTGCCAGGCAGACTGATTCAATGGTGCCCTGGATGTAGACTGTGGACTTCTTCTGGGGGCCGTTGGGGTCGGGGAAGTGGATCTGGGCTCCGGTTCTCTGCGTGATGTGCTTGATGTTGCTGCCGTTGCGGCCCTTCATGAAGAGGTGGTGCTGGGGCGCGATGTCCAGGTGCGTGGTGACTGAGATGGTGCTGGCCAGGCTCCCAGCCAGGTGCTCCAGCAGCAGCGCTGTGCCCCTCTGCGGGAGCGAGGACATGTGCAAAGACTTTAATGTTTTAACTCAAAGTCAAAGAGCATCAAGCTGCAAAGCTGCCGAGGCCGCAGAGACCGTTGCATACATTTAATCATGAGCATGACACCATTTGAGACTTTTTTGGCTAAATGGGCCTTGCTAAAATGGGACTCAATTCACCTGGGTTTTATTTATTGCTCTTTTCGAACAAGTTCACTCTGATAGGGTCACGGCCAGAGGAAAAGGTTCATTTTTGACTGGAACCAGCAAAAGATTTGATACATATACATACTTCCATATACTGAACGCATTGATTTGTGGCACTAAAAAAAAACAATAAATATCACCCATTGTCCCTTTAAGATTAAAAGAGACCGTGTTAAATATGGAGTTAAACATCCATGAAAAAATGTGAGAGAACACCTCATTAGGAGCCACAACCAGACGGCATTAGGAGCTGGTTTTTGAGGAGAGGCAGTGGAGCCGTGCTGCTCAGGAAAAGAAAGCCCCAATGTTTTCTGTAAAGTCCGGTTGTGTTTCCACTGCATCTGCTGGCCAGTGGATCACTGTCATTCCTCGATGTCTCTGCTGGGCCTCTGCAAGCCATCACTTGGCCTCGTAAAGCAATTTGCAGAGTGCAACGGGAATTCACACGCTGCGGCCGGCATAACACAACAATCCGCAGTGGTTTTGGCAATTCTCGAAGGTGCTCCAGGGGTCTCACACTACCGCATAACACAGCGCACACATTCCCCTAAAGCCTGGCCTGGCATGCTTCCCAACCCGGGCCGACCTCTCAGACCTACCGCGTGCTCCGGCATATATGCACAAGCCTGACTGTAAGGCGACGGGCGGAGAGGCGCACACTTCTATGCAAATCCAAAGTGAGTGCGTGACTAAGTAAACTCAGAAGCGCATATGCCAACGGCGAGTCGCTTTCTAAACTTTGCCCGCAGAGACGCAGTGGTGGAAAAAGCGAGTTCCTGGAGATTCCTGGACTCCACTGAGTCCCGTCTCGGACGCCAGCTGAGGAAGTGCATCTGCGTCCGTCGGCATATGTAAAAACATACCACGCAAAAATCAATCTGAAATTTAAAAAAAACAAAAAAAGTAGCTCAGTAGCTTCTGGATTCCCTGCTGCAGCAGTCCAGACAGTTTTTCCCCTCAGAGCTGAGCCACCAGCCGTCTCTCGGCGCTCCCTCACCCCCGCGGTGCTGTGCTGGGAGTGAGGCAGAGCGTCGGTGGGCTCCGACACGAGCGAGCCTCTGGAGGACCTGGTCTTGGTCTGTGGCGCGCTAAGTAAACGGGCGGAGGAGGGCGAGGGTATTAATGCAAATATTGTTGCACTGCTGCGAATGGCGGGGAGAGCACGGGTCAGGGTTCAGCTGTCCAAGCGTCTCTCACACAACCCTGCGGCTGCTCGGAGGGCCGCTGGTCTCTCCAAAGTTCCACTCGGAATTGAAACAAGGGGAAAAGTGCACGTGGCCAGGTTCAAATGTGAGTGTGGATAAATTGTCTTTGACATGAGGACAAGTTAAAGGGTTTTTTTAGTCCCATTTTAAGACGTAGATCGGCCTTAATACTGACTGCAAATCAAACCAAAGGCAACTCGTAGAGCTACACAAATCACTTCAGGTTTCAAAAATCAAAGACAGACAATGAAGGTGAAACAGAGCAGCCAGTGGATGATGGGTTGGTGGTTTTATCGCTGACTCCTCTGTTCCACATGGAGTTCGGCAACAAGACACCAAGCACCAAATTGCCGCAGATCTTCAGATTAGTCTCTTTCCTGAAGCTGTGAGTGTGTATGAGAGTTTTTTCTTTTTCTTTTTTTAAGGTGGATTTATGGTGTATTTCCCTTTGCAGGCAACACATGGAAAAACCTTGATTTTCCTAATCCTGTTTGATGTACTGTTTCATATGTAATTGCTTACATTTGAATATGTTTGGCTAAATCGCAAAAATTTCCATCAGCACCATCCAAAACCCACTTCCAAGCCGAGGGGGCTCCTCACCTTGACGGCGTTGGCGTTGTTTTGCGAGCCGCGGACCACGCCGGTGGCTCTGTAGAGACGGGTCGGGGGCTTGAAGGAGACTGTGAGGTTGTAGGTCTGCGAGATGTGCTGCACCGTGGGGGAGCTGGGGTCCGACTGCATGATGGCGGGAAGCTCGAAGGACAGCACCAGAGGGAGCAGCTCCTGCAATATGGCGGGACAGAAGGAGCAGGGGTGGGGTCGGGGGCGGGGTGGGGTGGGGGGGCGTCAAGGCGATAGTCAGGTTTCTGTGCACAGCGCCACCAGTGCGTCTGAATGTGCTGCTGGAGCTCTGTAGTCAGGCACGGTGGGACGGCTCGTCACCACGTCCCCACTGCGGCAGCGGGGAGAAGAAATAAAACATGTCGTACCGGGTTTCTTAACAAAAATCAAGGCAGGCGCAGTTATGCTCTCACGCGCACTGATTTATCTGTCATTGAGACATGTATAGGAACTGACGCACAGACATAACAACCCTCCCTTTAGCGGAGGATGGTAAAACTAAAGTAAATCCAGCCACGTTCCATCGAAATGAGGCCAGAGGCGCCTTGAAGTGCAAGTATGCAACCGTGGCATCCCTTTGGAGATGGATTTAAACATTATAGCTGCACATTCATGCAAGCTATGGTTAACAAGCATGCATCAACAGCGCATAGTTTGCTCTCATGAATTAATTCCAAGTCATTGACTGAAACCGCAGCAGCGGCGAGACTTAAGCCCCAGTCATTTGTTTTGCTGCAGTCACTCAAACAAAACAGACGCAGACGGGAAGGTCTAGCCCCATGCTTACACATACTTAATGCATGCATGGGAGGCACACACCCAGACACAAAGTGAAGGAAATGTACATACACATGCCACAATACTCTCTCCCTCTCTCACTCACTCACACACACACACACACACACACACACACACACACACACACACACACACACACACACACACACACACACACACACACACACACACACACACACACACACACACACTCACAGTGTTATCCAAACAGTGACTCTCGGGCAGAGCGCCACTCTGGTTTTGGCTGCCAGTGAAGGGCAAGCAGCATGAATTGCTCTGACCAAAGAAATGCAACCCTGATCAGTCCCATATGCGCTTGGCCTTACATTTATATCACGTTTCAGCACTCGCTCTCAGAGGTCCCGAGAAATTTAGGTCAGCACTGGGGGAAACGCAAGAGCGGCCGAGCACAGCAGCAGGAGTCAGGCGCTGAATGAAGAATAGACTGATTTTAATGGCAGAGCTGACCTCAGCTTTTTTTCTTTTTTTCG
The DNA here is from genome assembly GCA_029224185.1 of Karalla daura. NCBI lineage: Eukaryota > Metazoa > Chordata > Actinopteri > Chaetodontiformes > Leiognathidae > Karalla > Karalla daura. The sequence goes on from CM055200.1 coordinate 2,886,496, forward strand.
TTTTTTTTCTCCCCCCCTTCTTTCAAGAAGTCTACCTGGCAGATACGCCGCTCACATGTATTCAGTCCGAGGGAGCCACTGCAGAGCCGGAGCTCTCCTGACACGAGGGTGAGAGACGAGGAAAAATGAAAATATCTCGGAGGTAGAGCCACAGGCCAGACCTTTCATCACCTGCCCGTCAGCTCCGCCTCCATCCTCCGTCTCCGGGGGATCCATCACCTCAACAACCGCCTTGTTGCAGACTCAAACACGTCTCCACCCAAAGAGTACGTCTGAATATTAAAAAGGGACGCTAACCTTCATCACCAGTGCAGCTGGTGTGGGGGGTGGAGGGTGTGTGTGTGGGGGCTACTACTACCGAGTTGGGTGCTGATTTAATAGCAGCAAAAGACTACTCTGAGCACGCTTTTCATTTCTCTTGTTGAAAATAAACCTAGTGTCTATGATTTATTGGCGTGAGGTGGTGTGTTCGATGCGAAACCGCAGCCAAGAGAAAATCAGGCCCGATTAACAGTTTTACGCGCTGCACTTTATTTTATGTCTACTTCTCATCCAGTCGTCCTCAATCCGTATCCATTGCCGTCGCACCTGCTGTGTACCCTGTGGTGCTGCAGGGGCGTGCTGGGCGAAGGCAGAGAAGACAACGAGATGTAAATGGGGCGGCCTTCATGGTGCCGATACTGGACAGCTGGCACGGGGAGAAATAAGTGTGTTTTCAAATACTGAAGAAGGCCATTAAAACACAACCGGGGCAAGCACAATCATTTTCAATGCGTTTTTCCACTCTTTTGTGACATTCTGCGCACTTCTGACTACAAACCATCTAAATTCGGAGTTGCACCGCACATTGTGACAACGTGAGGAAGAGGATAATTTATCGTTGAGTGTTTTCTAAGATGTGCTGCGTTCCCTGGCTGCTTTCAAGAAGATTGCCTCTGGGAGAAGTGACCCTGCTCATACATAAATAAAAGCTGTCCGATGATGTTTTATGGACCAGCATGTGAGGTATTTTGATATGATGGAACGAGGGGAGTCTCGAGGTCTGGCTCAATGGGAGGAAGCCGAGCTGACCGAGGAGGAAACCTGCCTTTTGATCCTCCCTCGTCATATGCTGACTGTGTATTCCTGGAAAGCCAGAACAATGTTTGTGGCTCTCTCCAGCTTATATCCCAAACCATTTGTATAACACTGCTACAGTCAGGTTTGAGTGTCTTTTCTTTCTCTTTTCTTTCCAGCCACTGTGGAAAAAGAAAAAAACGTGATTCACTGAATTGTGGCTTATTGCTTATGAAAACAACCACTGAGCATGGAGAGGTATGGGTAGGCACACATGCCACAGTTTGCCAACACACACTGGACAAACACCAGGCAAGCCTCTCGCTCTCTCTGTCCAACACACACACACACACACCTCACTCACTCGGCTATTGACACATGCGCGTCCAGCCTTGGTATTGTTGGTCAGTCCGCAGCGGTGGAACGGTGGTCGGTGGAATAAAACGAAAATGAAGAGATGTAACACTTGACAGAAGCGTGGAGCTCTCTGGCTCCACGGGGCTGAGGCTGGAGGCCGGGGCTTCCAGTCAGCCCGAAACTGAAGACGGAGACGAGGCCGGGGAACGGGCCGCAGCCGGGCCTGCCGCGGGCGCTGAGCGCTCGGGCTTGTGTTTTTCGACTGCTCTAGGGAAGCGGTCTGGGAAAAGGTTAGGAATGGGGGCCGAGAGGAAGTGCTGAAACTGCGCCTGGAATGCACAATTACCTACCGTGGCCCTGGAGCGCTGCCCCCGGGCATATTAGGTAGAGCACTGGGCCAATTCATGGCTGATGTTTTGTTAATTGAGGAAGGAACAGTTCAGAGCCATGGGCCTGGCGGCCGAGGGGTTTCTGACCAGAGCGGGAGCCGGAGGCTGGGGTCAGGCTTCACATTCGCTCTGTGGACCAAAACTACGACCCGACATGTTCGTCAGTGACGAGTTCCTTCCATGACCGAGGCGACACATGCGTCAGGCGCTGACGGTGTCTACGGCAACACGCAGTGTTGTTTACGGAAAAAGGCCTTGGCGAAATGTGGCGCAAGAAAGAAAAGTTCCACTGCCTTTCTTCGCTCTTGAGGACATGTGGCAGAGGATGAGCAGCCGGTGGCCGGGGGAAGTGACACTGGCTGTTTTACAGAAGGAACGTTTAAGTCGACAGTGACAACAAACATGGAAAAGAAAGTAAGTGGAAGTTGGCGCCATTCTTGTTTCGGTGACATGAGAGAGAAAAAAAAACAAAGCTATTACTTTATCGGAGGGGAAATAGTGTGGCCATGAAATAGCTGGTAAGAATACCACAAACTTGAAGAGACACATTAAGCTCAGCCACAATGAAATTGAGGTAGGGTAACAGTGGACTTGTTGATTTTTTTTTGGAGGGGGGTGGTGGCCGAGCTGATGTATCCAATGCTGTCTGACACTTCCAAACAAGACTAGAGTGTGGACAGCTTTCACTGACTAGGATTGGACTTAAACGGTTCGGTCTCTTTGAATAAAATCCCTGAGCAAGAACTTCATTAAAAACACCACATCATCACTGAAAGCTAACAAAGACGATTGACGCCGGACTAAGACTGGGACTGAATAGCTGGGAAGGAGCGGGATGACAAGACTGCGGCCAACGTAAACTCGGGAACTCCCGAGGCTGAAAGGCCCTCGAGAGGTCCTCGCACGCTGCGGCAGAGGGGAGCAGGAAGCAGCGTGGGCAGGGATCTAAACATAAACCGAAGGGGGCTGGTGTGCACAACAGCCGCTCGCAAATGTGTTAATTACACGGGGCGCTATCGAACACTTGCCTCTAATTAATCCGTGCCACCGTCCTCGTGCCAAGCGCGGCCCGGCAGCATCCCGCCCTCCCTGCCTCGCCGCTACCAAAGAGCTTTCACACACAGGAGGACCGTAGAAAGCCGTCCCCCACTGTCGAAACGTTCAAGCCGACCGCAATCGCTGCACGGCCCGAAGGTAAAAGAAAAACACTACGGCCTTACGAGGCTGCAGGGACCGAGCAGTCTGGCCCGAGTATTCCTTTAAGGCCGATGTGGCTGGATTCCAACTTACCCTTATTTTTACTCGAGCTGCCTCCACCCCTCCTGGCTGGCCCGCAATGGACACCTGTTCACAATAAAAGAGCAACATGTAAATCACTTGGCCGGCTCTGACCCCGGTCCAAGACAAACAATGGCTCACATGGTTGCAGACAGTTGCAGCTTCGTTTCCAACGTTGAAAGCGAGATCTCCAACAATCCCGATGAGAAACCGCAGGGGCTTAAATGCCTCTAAACTGAAATCGAATTCCGCTCTGTGACATATTTCCAGTTCGTGTTTTATGCTCTTGTACCACATCATTAGAGTCGCCATGGATGATTCGAAAAGTGGTCGCCGCAATTAAAATAATTGACCTTTCGAGACAATCGCAAACATGAGAGGCCAGATGAAGCTCTTTTCCATAGAAATCAAAAAAGGTGGTAAATGCTCTTATTCAATCCATGGCCTAATGCTCCCCATTGTGGTGCAAATCAAAATCCGATCCGATCTGCAGAGCAACTGGTCCAGAAAAAATGAAAAACATGCTTTTTTTTGTTGAAAACGTCTTTAAAAAGAAAAAAAAGAGAAAAGCCATTCAAGTAAGCATAAAGCAGCCTGGTTCATCTCTGGCCTCCATTACGTCTACACAAGCGAAACCAAAGACACATGTCCCACATCAGTGCACGCATGCATGGCAGGGTGTGAGCAGCAATTGTATCCAAATGAAAACCATTGTCAACATCGTGCTGGTAAAAAAAAAAAAAAGATCCGCGCCTGCTAAGGAGTGTCTGAAACATGTCCCGGATCCCCGGGGGACCAGTAAGCCTCGGATTCACCCAGCTACCTGCGTTTGCTTCTCTTTCAAGCGTCTGTCCAGACTTCAAATCGGTAAACCTTTGGAACCGGGGGAAAAAAAGCAGAAACACAAAGAGGCAGCTGGGGACGTTTCAGACCCGAGCGGAGCTCTCTTGCTACTTATCAGCCCGTGCTTGCATCATCGGAGCGAGATGTGAGGGCCGGCCGAGAGGGTTCTCTGAGGAACGCGACGCCAGAGAGTTTCGCCGTGTTCGCGGCTACGACGGGGAAGCCACGGACGTGCGCTGGAGAGTGGCCGCTTCAAATGCACGAACGACAGTGGCCCCGTTTCCTCCACAGGTGCGCTGGGCAGCACCTGTGGAGGAGATAAGCATCTAATGCCTGCAGCGTGCTTTCCTGAAGGCCCTCGCCGAGCCGTAATGGTAATTGCAGCGGGGTTCTACCCTCTCCTCCAGCGGGTCCAGACAAAACACGCTGGCTTCCTCTGCGCCGGCCAAGCATAACAGCTGGACCGAGTCCCGCAACCTGTTTGGAACCCTTAAACCCAACAACCTAAGCCGCGGCCGAGGAAAATAACCGGCGTGGGGGTAGACAGGGGCCCCTTCGATAAACACCCGGAGCGGCAGAACGCAATATGCTCCGAGATAAAAGCCACCGATCTGTTCCGAAAACACAAAAACAAAAAACAAAAACAAAAGCTCTTTGATCACACGGCAGGAAGTGGCTCGCCCCACCCCGGCCCGGCACCGGTGTAAAAAAAAACAGCTGCCAGAACGAACCTGGTTGCTTTTCTCTGCCTGGTTGTTCCTGTTGGAGTCGGGGAAATGGATGTGGCAGCCCGTCTCCTCCATCACCCGCTTGATGTTGTTGCCGCCCTTGCCGATGACGTGCGAGTGCTCCGTGTGGGAGACGTCCATCTTCAGCGTTACCCTGTTGCTCTGGCGAGCGGGGGGAGAGACAGGGGCGGAGGTGAAGCCGTGATCAACAGCACCCACAGACACCTCAGGGACAGGAGGGTCGCATGCCATCATGCCTTTCTGAGAGGACTAAATATCAACCACGAAGACAGAAATGACAACAAAATGACCTCAGCTTTGTTCCTAAGCTTTCTCAGATTTCCACTGCGCTGTCAAAACAAACAAAGAGAGAACACTGTACTAAATATCGAGGTCTGTTCCCCTGCTGGGTAATGAAGCCATCAAGTGCAGAGCAGTCGATTGTGCGCCGGGGGGCGCGACACTGTATCCAATCTCAGCGCGGAGACAGCTCATGAAACTCACTTTATAACCATCATCTCTGCTCAAATCGAATTTGTCTGCATTGTTTCCTACCCTGCTGCTCTGATTAGAAATCCTGCGTCAGTGAAAGGCCGGAGCAGCATCTGCCCAGCCCCCCCCCCACCCCCACCCCCCATCGGAAACTCTGAAGACCCCCCCACCCCCCCGGCTTTAAACGCTCACATGCTGCCTCCATTTAGGGCAAACGGCAAATGAGCCCCAGAATATGTAAAAATTAAGCTTAATCAAATTCACAAATACCTCTTCTGTGCTTTTGCCAGACTTAAACTGCCGGTTCGTGACAAAACCATATGAAAAGCAACGTGCACAGCCAGCGGCCGTGTTGCTCTTCCCTGCGCTGCCTGATCAAAGTGCACGGATGATTGGCTGCCCCCAGGGGGTGCTACAGTGCAGACGCACCAGGTACGCATGATTCCCTGTGTTGCCGTGGCAACGAAGCCTGCCGAGCACACGCGCGCCCTGTAAAAACTGCAGCGTGTACTTGGGATGTGAGTGTGTGGACAGATTTGTGCCAGAGTTGTGCCGCGCTGCTGAGCGCAATCTGTCACTCGGACAGCGGGGGAGCAGCCGCCAAATGTAGTCCGAGAAGTAGGGGAGTACCACACACACACACACACACACACACACATGCGGTCTGGGATGAGGACGTTCACTCTACCTTTGTGTCGAGGACGGACATGATTCTGTCTTTGGCTTCCCTCACGTTCTCCTTCTTCCCACACACCTTGATGTGCGGATCTGCAGGGGGAGAGGCAAGAAGAAAAAGACATTGATGATGCAAAAGGACGAGGTTGAGCTTCCTGTGCTGATGAAAGAGAAAGAGAGAGAGAGGGAGGGGGGGGGGAGAGAGAGAGAGAGAGTGCGACAAGTTAAACCCGTACAATCAAAATGCGATGCGGCGGCGTGTGCCTGTCAACAAATCACAGCGCGGTAATTGCCGCTTTGATATCTGCCGAGTCCCATTTAAGTGGGCCAGCCTTGGCAGGGCGGGGCGGGGGTTGGAGAAGGAGGGAGGGGGGGGGGGGGGGTGTTATATTCAGCCCATCCATCAGTCAGTGGAGCCCACAGAGGCACTAGGAGCTGCTGCAATCCAAAGACAAGAGACGGGCACGGCGCGCTGAATCTCCTCATCACTCACTCTCTTTAAGACACGGCGCGAGAGAGCCCACTACATCCTATGGTTTGTGCGTCAGTACACGGGTCGAGCCGGCGAAAGCCCTCGTAGCTGCAGTCAAAGTGTGCTTACATGGGCCTGGGGGGGGGTGTCTGGAGGCGTGAAATACTCCCAGTTAAAACAACCAAACGCTACATTACCCTAACCCTACCACTGGTCCGTGCGCAGAGCCGGCTAGGCCCTACGTCTGCTCCAACCCCAAGGAGAGCTCAAAAAAGGTGGAAATGCCGCAGCCGCACGCACACGGATTCAAGCGGTGCACACGCATGCACAAAACTGCACACCCACGGTACATTGCTCCTGTGTTAACTGTACTGGAGCAGCAGGAAGTCCGCTAAGCCCCCTTTCCAGGAATACAACCCTCCCTGCCCTGTGCACACACACACACTTACAGTGCGGCCTTCAGATAGGGCCCAGTGAATAAGGTTTATTGTTAAAAAAAAAAATCATAAAAAATGGTCGGGACCTCAGAGAGCGCCCCCCACCCCTCCACCACATGTCTTTGTTGAGACTCTGTGAAAAATCAGACGTGAGAACACCTAGAGAACAGGCGGCCAGAACATTGCAAACGGGGGAGACTCCCTGTTTGCAAGAAGGTCTCGATGATGTGGACCGACGTCACAGCTCACAAGGGCCCGGCCCGGAGTTCAGCAAAACACAAGGCGAGCGCGTGATCTCAGCCTTTAGTGAGTAACAGCACGTGCGTCTTAAGGACGCTCGGGTCTCTGTTCAACGGGCACTGTAATGTAGTGCACTGCACTGGTCCTGTTGCAGGGAAGCAGGATGAGATGAGAGCAAGACGAGCAACTGCCCCCCGAGGGCTCGAGGGGGGAGGAACTAAACAGTGAACCAAGCTGAGACGGCGAAACTAAACCGAGGAAAAACGGAGAGAGAGAGAGAGAGAAAGAGCGGCCACAGATCAGTGTCTCAATAACAACGGTGAGCAGAAATCCCTCCACTTCCTCCTGCAGTACCCGGCGCAGCCATTAGAGGGAGTAGGGCTCTTCCAGCGCGGAACCTGCACAGCACATCTGGCAAGCATTAGGGCGGCCTAAACGAGTGTTGCAGTCGTGATGTAGAACACCCCCGCATTTTTGAAATGGACTGCGCTTTATGCTCTCCTCGATGACTGATTGTGGAACAGGAAAAAGGGGGGGTGGGGGAAAACAAGCACCTTGACTCTTAATTTGGCACGCGCACCCTAGCACCTAGGAAAAGAGGCAAACCGAAAACAAGGAGAGGCGTCGCAGCTGCGAGGGGTGTTTTTTCAGTCGCGCAGATTTCACAGCTCCACTTGACAGAGTGGGGAACCTTTTGACCCGGAGCTCTGCACTGGCGAGGCCGGAGCATTTTTCCAGCTGAGGACTACATTAAAAAATACCACACAAATGAAGGGGAATCGAGTTCTGCTGGCTCGCCATCGCTCACTCAAAACATCTGCAGAAATGCTGAAAAGAGACAACTGGAAAAGCGGGGGCCCCCGCGCTGAGATACCCGTCGCGCAAAAAAGAAAAACAATCGGTTTCAGAAAAAAAAAAAACGGGGGTGGCGGCGGCACACGAGTCAAACAAACAGTCGATCTCGATCTGCGGCTGGCGTCTGGAGTCGCAGACCTGCGAGCGCTGTATTGAATCACTGGCGGGGCGCTGATAACGGAGCGGCCCGGAGGCGACCAGCGGCCTTATCGCGCTCACGCAGGTGGCTGGGCGGGCTGGCGGCAGGTGATGGATGGAAGAGAGGAGGAGGAAGAGGAGGAGGAGGAGTGTGACCACGTATAGGAAGAGGCTACGACATACAAATCCCCTCACATCTGCCGCCGTCCCGCCCAGCGCGACCGGTCCCGGAGCGCGCATGAAAGACGGGGGGGGGGGGTGTTAGGGCTAGGGTTAGGGGCTAATGCACGATTCCAGGAAGACGGGGCAGGAGCGAGCCTCGGACCTAACGGTTTGAGATTAGGAGGGCTGAAAATAATCCACGACAACACAAACAAGCGACGTCAGCGGCTATTTCTGAGAGGAAAACAAGCGGGAGTTGCGTAGGTCTTATCCAACGAAACAGTGACGAGGGGGGAGAGGAATGCAGATCATTGTCTCCGGTAATTTTCCCGCTGGCCTCTCTCGAGCTCTCGCTTCAGACGCCCGCATCGCCGGGCGCCGACAGGGGCGAGCGTCGCCAGTTTCGTCACTTTGTCCGTCACGTCCTCCCCGCGCGCGCCTCACCTCCTATGAGCTGTCGGAGAGAAAAAAACGCCTCCAGGTGTTGCTCGCCCCAACCCCCGCGGCCGCACTCTGCCCCCCCCCGGTTTCCTCTCGGTTTACGCAACGCGGACCAAGAATGCGACCGACCACAAATCACGGGTCAGAATTGTAAATATCTCAAGCGCATACGCGGAACATCTGTGCCAGAGGCTGGCGGACGCAGGTTTTGTGAATGAACTCATACTTGGACAGTGGCGTGCGGACGCATCGCCAGGATGTACAGTTGATTAAGCATCCCCAGTGAAAAATGTTAAGGATTCTGATGTAACCCTCCACGGCTCTTTTCACTGCTGCGTGTGTGTGTGTGTGTGTGGGTGTGTGTGCGTGCGCGGATGTTACATAATGGTCACCGGATTCCACATCTGGCTTGAAGACGCACACTGACAATTCCCTGAAGGACAACAAAGCGGGCACAGCTACACCTACCCCTCCAACCCCGTCCCCGCCCCCCCCCCTCCGGAAGAGCTTTAAATAACCGTGATAGTGTTTTATTGGTAACAGAATGTTGGGGGCGACGTGGCCAAGAGACGCGCCAGTTCTGAAACAGGCGAGCGAAGACTCCCCCGCCCCCCCCACCCCCTCCCTCTCCCCACGCACACGGCCCGGGATCGCAAATTCCTCCGCGCAGATGATGGCGCTGGCTCGTGGCGAGGAGAGAACACGCAACCCCGCCGTCCCTCTCGAACCAATCAATCGGACCCCTTAATAAATCGCCGCCGGTGGGGCCTTGAAGTGCTTCTCTCTCGTCTGGGTCCAGTGACTTTCCCGAGAACACATTTCTGGCTAAAGCTTACAATGATTAACCACCGTTCGGCGGAAAGCTAACCCAACTATGCGGTTATGCAAGATTCTCACAGCACTTCTAGTCGAGGCCGGTTGCAGCGCATCCTGAGGGGACGCCGTGACAGCCTTCCCGTCCGATGCGGCGAGAGGACCAGGACATAGCATTCTAAGTTAAACATTCATTAGGTCACAAGCTCTATATGTCGCTCGGCGAACTGTCAAGGTGAATGCACTGGAAGCTATACAGCATTTCAATGTCCAAATCCGATCCAAAGAATTATCTGAACATGGGATTAAAAGGGAAAACAAAAAAAAGAGAAAAAGTCACCTTTTTTGGACTTGGCTCCGATTTTCAGCTTGGACGGCCAGGCTATCTGCGTCTGAGTCTCATCCATGATCTGGAACAGAGAGAGGAGCAGGCCAGAGATCAACTACACACATATCAGCATTGGCAGACGGAGACGAACACAAAATGCAATCTGGATGTTTATGTTTATGGAGTTGTGCAACTCGTGAGTGAGGAATCATCAGCCTCTTCACGTGATGATCACATTCATTTCACGCTTTAAAACCAGTGAGACCCGGTGGGATGGGCTCTTGTCAGTGTTTTATTGGACCTTTGTGAAATTACTACAGTTCCTTAATGTGGCTTTGGCTTTTAGCTTGAGGGGTGGACAACTCCCCACTGCTTCTCCTGTCATAACAAACACTAGTTTTTCACATTTTAGAGAACGCTGGAGACAAAAAGTTGGCAGCGGGCAGTCGCACAATATCAGCATCACACAGAAAATAAAAACGGTAAAAATAAACCTTCGCAGGCCATGGAAATGGGGAAGTCCAGGGAACTGCAGGCTCACTTTAAACATGCCCGTTGACAGAAGCTTACGTGACGTTTCCAGACATCGGCGCGTTTCTGCCCGTTCGCCAAAACGCACAAGTCGGCTCTACAGCCCCCCTCCCCGAAAAAATAAAAGAGAGAGGAGAGAGAGAAAAAAAACCAAAACAGCGAGTAGATTTGGCTTCGGCACACGTGAAAAGTGACAACAGCAATCTCTGCTAGAGCCTTTTGACAGGTCCAGTCCGCCCAGAGCAGAAGCATGTGAATCGGCGTGGCAGCGAGCCAGCCGCTGGCAGCACGGAGAGGCTGGTCAGGAGGCCGGGACCGCTGCACCCCCGGGGGGGGGGGGTCGACAAGCAACCCTCCTTTACAGCCTGAGGAAGGTCTCACCTCGCTCCGCTTTCTGGCTGCGAAAGCCACAAGGACGAACTCCTCGAGGGCCGGGCCAGCCGCGACCAGAGGTGGATGTCAGTGGGGGGAAAAGAAGAGAAAGACAAAGAAAGGAAAGCGAGCGGAAAAACTGTCAAATGTTCCTGAAAATGAGAAGCGGACACTCGCTCTCCTCGGGGCCCTGTCCTCCGCGTGACCGTCCGTGTTTTCACAAACGTCCTGCGGCCTTTTCTTTGTTTTAATACTTTCCAGGGGTTTGAGATTTCAGGGCGGAGGAGATATGAATTTCTCAAACTCTCGGCCGCGTGATCGAAACACCCGAAGCCCGTGCTTTGCGTGAGCAGACTTCGGGAATTGTAAATCACCAACGGCGCTCGCTTTGCCTCGCGAGCTCTGGCCGGGGCGACACCTCCGGTGTTTTCCAAACACCTTCCATTCTATCTGCTGTTTTCCCTGCCGAGCGGCCCGGAGCTGCGGCCCTGTAAGGTCTGGGCCGTGAAAGTGGGGGCGAGGGGGGGGAGTGGAAGTGCTTAAATCCCTCCATATGCTCTCCTGGAAGTAACACGGTCTGCTCGGCATCCTCTACAACACAGTCTGACAGCTCGTCCTCTTCCAGCCTCACTCACCTGTAAAACAGAGAGGCGGCTCTGACAGGGCCGCTCATGTGCGCGTCCTCCTCTGCTTAGCGGCTATATATCCCGCACTCCATGATGGTTGACTGGGAGCCCTTTCAGGCCTCACTGATTCTCTACAACGTCCTATAATCACAGATATAAAAAAAAAAAGGGGGGGAGGGGGGGTGCTGGGGGAGCGACAGAACGCGGTGCTCTTATTCTGAAACTCGCTGACCAGGAGGAAACCTCTCACGCGGCAACACTCCGACTGTTAATCAAAGCAGGCTGCGAGTTACTTTTTAGGGCCTCCACACTGTGAATTTACGGCAGAAAATTAAGAGCCCCCCCCCCCCTTCAAAGGCGAGCTCGCTCTTCACGAAAAGCAGGATCGCGCATTCCTCAGAAGGGGAAAAAAAGCTCATAGAGCAGATCGTTGGGAGCCAATAAAATCATTGCAAAACACATTTGCACAACAAAAGTCTATTTACTGATGTTTTGTTACATTCCTCCTTCTCCCTCTTGTGCTCTTGGCCCGAGCTGCATATCTCCGGGCATCGACATCACTCATCAAACGGCAAGGAAGCACTCCTCCGGCTCGCCTTGCGATTTCTCCTTCTCTCCACCTCTACGGCGGCGTCTGAATCCAGTCTCAGCTGAATGAATCACGGCAGCGGAAGGAATGTCAGTATCATCGTGTGCAATGAAAACGAAGGCAGGATTCCTCACGGGTGACCTCACGCGGCTATTTTTCGCGAGCCTTCGGGCCTACGCGGCATCTTTAAAAGTGACGGAGGCGAAACCAGCTCCAGCTGCAGCATCCAGCATGCTAACGACCCCTCATGAACGCGCTCCTCCTCCCCGGAGCCCTCACACCCCTGCTCCTCCTCTGATTACTATCGCAAGTGCTGCAACAACATTATCGCCCCATTCGCGTCGGAATGGGTTTTACACGCAATTTAAAAAAAAAAAAAAACAAGCCTGAAACCAAAATCTGCTGTGTCCTGCCTTACTGGGGTGTAAACAGCAGCAGCCGGAGGCACGGGCCGCCCTAATCCACAACACGACACCCTCCTGCCCTCGTCTGGTATAACGGAGAGGGCAATAAATCACGAGCGCACAGTAGTTCAATGAGTTTTTAATCCTGCGTGCTCACAGCAACAGCCAGGCCCGTCGCAACAGCGTGAAAAGGACGTTCCGTTCCCTGCGGAGAGGAGAGATCCCTTCCCATTCTCTTCTTGAAACCAGCCACCACATGACAAACGTGACTGCATGCTGCCAGGGAGGGTTCATTCTAATCTAAATCCACAAATGAAAGTCAATATCCATCCCTTTGTTGCAAAAAAGAAAAAGAAAAAAAAACGGCCTCATTGAATTCCTTTTGAGCGGCACATGTTTTACTGCATCCTAATGCCGCCTCGCACTAAACAAGAAAACATGTTTGGCTGAACGGGCGTCGCGTCAGACGTAAAGCCAGTGACGCTACCCTGAAAGGATCAAACTATATGGCCCATGCCTCATCAAGTTCTTTCCTCTGAAAGGGCCTTGTTCAGAGGGAACTGTTTCCTGTCCAGCGTTGCTGTTCTTGGCAGCGTCGCGCAGATGGGACTGATTTCTCTGACGGACCACACACCATTTTAAAGGCTGGATGGCGTTTATTTTTATGAAGGGCCCTAGCAAATGCCTCTCAAATGGGTCAAGATATTTGCACAAACGTGTAGTTGCCTACACATTTAGCTTTAGTTTCACCTCCTTCCCTCTCTCCCCCTCTCTCTCTCTCTCTCTCTCTCTCTCTCTCTGCCAGTCTGCCCTCTCCGCGGGGAGCAGAGTAAAAACAGAGAGGGGCCGTGGCTGCGATCGGCTTCGAGGCACAACCTTGACGCCGTGATTGGCTTTAAGGGGTTTGCAGCTGGTGCGCGCAGACGTGTGCCGAGCTGTACGTGAAATCAAACAGGAGATCATTAAAGCGGCGTCCTGAGAGCGAGACAGAGAGAGACAGAGAGAGCGGGCGAACATGTGTTCAACACACGTGACCGTGAGCGTGTGAGTATGCGAGTGTGCGAGTGTACAAAAACAGCAGCAATCAACATGGCAGAGGCATGTTTCCTGGCTTGCACTGCAATGGTGCAGCTGTTGATTCAGCTGGAATGTGTGTGTGTGTGTGTGTGTGTGTCCAGGAGGGGGGACACAGAGGGCTATCGGGGGGTGTAAAGGGGTTGTGAGCAGAGTTGAGAGACTAACCGAGGGAACAGCATGGACCCAACAGTCCCCGTGAGACCTGACAGTCATTAATGAGTTCATGTTAACAAGCCAAGTGCTAACTCGGGCTGAAGCCCCATTGCACCTCGGGGCCGATACGAGCATGTGCACGGTTATGAAACGACAACACGAGGTACGGAGGGGGAAATGTCCAAACAAAAAACGATGGCAAAGAAAAAACTGAACTCCTGACATCACAACTACAGCTGGATACCGGTTTAGTGGCATTCTGTGTCGGGGAACTGACAGTTTCCAGGGCAGCATTCACTGCACAGTCATTAGAAATTCATGTTTATATCACATTTCAGGACCCAATTTGTGCTGAGTGTCACTGCAGTTAAGAGACTACAGATTTAACAAGTCTGGTCTGCCGCAAAATTGGAGCGGCGATGGGTTTCGTCGCATTGTGTGAAACTGGAGGTAATGGGCCTTCATTTACATGTCAAAGTCCCACGCTTCAGGTCTTAGCTTTCGTATTTGCCTAATGTCGCCGCAGTGAAACAAGATGCTCCGGCGCTCTAAACCAAAATGAAACGAATTACGCCTGGCCGGAGATCTGAGTGCACTGGCACTTATACATCATGCCTGGCATTATTTACAGAGCCACAATTCCTGGGCTGGAGAGGAGGCAGATCCTCGATGAACTCATCCAGCGGTTCAAAGGCATCTCTCAACCTAAATCCACTCCAAGCACTTTTGTGGTGCGCAGTTATCGGCTCAACCAGCCCGGCTTCTCGGCTCTCTGCTGTCCCTCGGCTCAACTTCTGCTCGGCTCTGCAAAGAGCTTTGTTGTCCGTGCCAACGACTTGACACTCCGACAGCTCGCAGCCCAAAGCCTTCGCTGCATGAGAGTGTGCACCAACTGTGGAGGAGGAGAGCTTCAACCTCTGGTCGGGAGATCCATCACCTCTACCGGATCCCCACGCTGCTCCCGACTGCTATATGTGTGTATGTTGGTTGTCAAGCATGATTGCTGAAAAAGTTTTACTCGAAACTAGGGCTTCAAGAAATGATTACTTTTGTAGCAAGTTACTTTCTTGATTAATCCATTTTTAAAGTGCTGTTTTTGTCCCTGCCTAAAATGGTCCTTGACCTAGAGAACAATACAAACATCTATGAAGCAGAGATCAGAAAATTCACTTTATTTCTTAAAATTGATCTGAAAACACGTTTTATCAACCAATCGATCACAGTTGTTGAGCATTTCAGTCGTTGCAGCTCCAATCTAACCCAGATAAGTACAACGTCTAAGATCTCTTACAACGCCAGGAGGAAAGGGGAGAAAGAGAGGGGAGCGGGAGGGAAAGCACGAGGCTGAGAACAAAACAAAGGCAGAAAAATAGAGAGGGACACAAAGCTGGCGCTACCCCCCCCCCCCCGTGTGAGCGCCGGCGACCTGCAGCCAGCTCTTCTCCCCAGCTGTGGCACCCTCCTGCGGTCTCGCGGCGTCCGCGCTGCCTCTTTCCCCTTTCCTACACAGACAGCACGGGCCGCAGGGCGGACCTGTTTTGGCTCTCTGTTAGAAAGCGTCGCCGCGGACTCAGAGGAAGTCCAGTAGACAGTGAGTAAGAGGGTCTGATCGACCACAGCGCCCGGGAACGGGGAGATTGCGCGGGGGCGGGCCGCTTCACGCTGCTCCCGTCGGCGGCTAAAACTCTCTGCTGAGGCAAGTACGACATCTCCTTCCCCGGCTCCAGGAAGTAGAAGCATATGCGTAAGAGGTGACCGTACTCTGCCTGACGCGAGGGAGCGAGGGAGCTGCTACGTAAGCACTTTAATGGTCTCGCTGAGAGCGAGCATGTGTGTGAGAGTGTGTGCGAGTGTGCGGTGCATGGGTGTGTTGGACAGGCAGGAAGCAGTCCACTAAGAGTTTCCATTTTCATCAACGCGAAGGTATTTCACACACCTCATCCATTTTCTTTCAACAGCGGCGTCCACAGTCGCACCCCGTGTTTATTTTCCCGACTTTAATTGGGCATGTACGGCCGGTATCACGCTATCGGAGGGAAACTGCACGGCGCTATCCAAATGGAAATTTGACAGCGAAAACACGACCTCGACTCCTTCGGCTCCTTCGGCTGCCCTTCGCCCGCCCGCCAAGGCAAACAGCAGCGCGCTAATTTCTAATCGACGGTTTAACCTCTAGCAAGCGCCGTCTCTTTGAACGAGCTGCGACAATATTCAAGCCAGGGCCTTTTAAAGAAAACACCCACACCGGCTAAGTCAATAGACCGGCAGCCTTGCGCTTTCACAGCACCTACCGCTGGATATCTCCGAAATTAGTTCTGTATCCAAACCCAAAGAGGCGGAGACGGAACTGCAGCATATCTCGAGACCTTGTTAAAATTCCAAGGAAGGGAATCTGAAGGCGCCTGGTTTGCATTAGTTGGGTTTTTGAAAGCCGCTTCAGGGACAGTTAAATTGCCTCCTCCTCTGACATTTGACTCAGCTTCCTACCCTCCAAAACCAAACACGGAAAATAGACAAAAGAAGAATGCTCAAACAAACCGCTGTCCATCATTTATTTCATTACAGGCCATTAACATACTATAGCGGGGGCTCGACATATTCAGGAAACGGGTTTTGAAACAAGAATAAAGTTGTCGAGATACTTTGAGAAAGCAACATAATCAGCTACAAATGCACTGCGGCTGCTGGCAAAATTCAGTTAATCTTTACCTAAAAGCATCGAAAGTATATAAACTTCTAGCCCGCTCGGTGCCGTGTCAGCTGCACAAAGCAATTTAGATAGATTTCAAACTGGTCTTCTTCACATGAAATACCCTGAAACAGCTCTTTTTGGACATAATGGTGTCTTCAGTTGTGGGTGAAAGCTCTACTTGCCGTGAGGTTAAATTATCACAAGCTGCTCTTGTGATAATGAGCGTCTTGACTGGCAGGCTGAGGCGCTGGGCAGGCGACTCTGGGAGCAATGGACTGAACCGGTTTCATGTATCACTCGGTCTCTGGCATGGGAGAACCTCTGCTCTTTCCTGTGGCGTGCCTCAGGGTGCCGTCTTGGGTCCAATGTCATTACCCTCAGATTCGCCTCCCATCGACTATATTATTAGCGAATGTGAAAGTATGCTTAACGCTGATGATATCCAGATCTCTAATAAAACTGCACTGCCAGTTCAGTAACCTCTTACGGCTAAAGACAGATAGGTGTGAGGTCTTGGCTCATCGCTCTGGCCCTTTTACTCAAGTCAAATCTCTTGATTCAGACATTTGATTAGGATTCATGCTTGGACCAACATGTAAAGACTTTTGCCCGAACACGTCTCTTCCCTTGACGAAATATTGCCAAACTGTCTGTCTGTCGTGATCCAAGCCGGAGATGATTATTCATGCTTTTCATCATCCCTGTTGGACCGCTTTCATGTCGCTCAGTGAGTCCTCCTCCCGGGAGCATCTGCAGCTGTTGTCTTCTCTATATCAGCTTTATATCAGCTTAGCTCTGCACAGTAAGACCCGTGGCCATGTCTGACCCCGCCAGTCGCTGACCACTGGTGATCGTGCTCAAATTCAACCGGTACGTCTCAAAAATACTGGCTTTAAAACAGTAGCCGTGATGGCCGTAACTATATCAAAACATGGATCCAGTAACCTCCAGCAGTGACTCCCCAATGATGTGTGTATGCGCACCTATATCATAAGTTAAACACAGGGATCAAATCCATAATTGATGTAAACTGAAAAGCATATATCATTTTTAAACACTACTGTATGCTTCAACACCCCTCACCATTGTTTTCCCTTCAGCAGTCCCTTCTGATTACTAAAAAATAACTACTCCCCGAGTCTGATTTGTTTGTTTCCGTTCTATCCTTGTTTCGTGTTTCTTGTTTTGTGCAGCATTTCTCAACCTTGCACTGTGACAGTTGCTCCGATAAAGAATCTTTACTGCTCATCCCCATTAGGATTAGTCGCAAACATAAAAACTCATTAATGTCATTAATGGGTCATTAATGGATTGTAGAAGGCATTTCACTGCTAGACAAAGGCAAGGCTCAGCTGAGCAAAAACCAAGCCTCGTTAAAATTTGTATGGAAGATCCATTAATTACCCGAACTGTTTTAACCCGACAGTAAAACCACACCGGGAGACACACTGGACTGATTAATGTAACCCAGTGAGACAATGTGAGCGAGTTGTGATTAAGAAACTCATTCCAGTCTATTTGAGGTCAGTGAAGCAAATCTTGTTTTTTCTTTTTTTCCCTCCTTGTTGTATGTAATGAAGCTTCAGAGCATTAACTAATTCAATTAAATCAATGAGGCAGAGCTGGCCGGAGCCGGCCTGGGTCATTTCAGACCGCAGAGGTGATACAGTGTTCATTTGTTCATTTAGGAATTTTCCCAAACTGCTTTAGACCCGAATGACAGGATGGGGGTCACCGGTCCGCCAACCAGGGTGCACGCTCACGTGCCATTCACTCACGCGCCCCACCTAAACATGTGCTTTTGGACCGCACAGAGAAACATGCATATTCTTTATGTTCTGGTACATTATGTAAGAGGAGGGCCCACGGTGTTGTGTCAGCTGCGTTATAGGGACAGAGGCCTAGCGTGACTCGACATCAGTGCCGTTCCCCTCGCTTTTTGTTTTTGGTTTGATTTTGTAATTGCGAAAACTGTGCGCGACTGCGGGAGCACCTGACATCTGCTCCTCCGCCGAGAGAGAGAGAGAGAGAGAGGGAGAAAGAGGGGGGGAGAGAGAGAGAGAGAGAGAGAGAGAGAGAGAGAGAGCGAGAGAGCGAGAGAGCGAGAGAGCGAGAGAGAGAGAGAGAGAGAGAGAGAGAGAGAGAGAGAGAGAGAGAGAGAGAGAGAGAGAGAGAGAGAGAGAGAGAGAGAGAGAAACGCTGGCTCGGACGCTGGGCCCGATCCTAAACCAGAGACAAAGCAAACACAATCCAAAGTGCAGGCTAGACACTCACCTTCTGAAAGAAATCCTCGCCGCCGTTGACTCTCCCCTCTGAGGCGGCTAGAAGTGGGACGGAGAGAGAGAAAATAAATTCAGAAAACCGCACAGGCCGACTCGCTTCTGCGTACACAATGTAGCCCTGGCGTGGCCAAATCGCGCGCAGATTATGCAGCCTTCTTAAAACCTTACGGTGCCTTCGCCCAGCGCCGTGTTTATGGCGGATCGCCGTCTACTTTGAATATTGTGTTTGGCGCCGCTCATCTGCAGGGAGAGGAGTAAAAGCGTTCCAAGTCCATTTTCTATAATCCAACTGATTGGGCGCAGCCTCCGTGTTACAAATTGATGGATAGCGAAAATATTTGGGCATTTTACAGTAGCCGTTAATGGAGTAACTCAAGCCACACTTGGGTCGACTGGTGTCTGTTTTCGCACTTATTAGAAGAAAAAAAAAACGTTAAAAAAAAGTGGGCCTGTCAGCGCAGTGAACACATCCAGCCTTGAATGTAAGAGCGGGAAACCTGACAGCCCGAAATCACACGTAAACAAAAGAAGCACTCAGGAAATCCCTGGTGTTTTAACGTGATTTTTTTCCCCCAAGCAGGTGAAAATGCCAAGGAACTCCCAGGGCCGATAAAGCAGAGCTGGATAGAGACGGGGGTGGGGGGGGGGGGGGGTGACCCAAGCAAGTAGTCGCTCCAGCACATCTGCAAGTCCTTCAAACTGCGGCTGCTCTGTTGATGCAAAATACATATCTGCTGTCCAAGGAGAATTCTCATGTTCCTCTGTCATTTGGGAATACGGGGAAGGTTTAATGATGCATTCAAAGCCAGCGCTCTCGAGATGGATCTGTTTCTGTCTGCGCAAATCTGGGTCAGGAACTGCAGCGCAGTCGATCTGGGTTACACAGTTCAGTCATAAACGCCGACCCCAGCGCAGCAACAAGAATTATGCTGCGATTAAGAGAAGAAAACCCCAAAGTCCTGCTGCGTTCCATCAACAGATGACAAGGCTTTTTATCGGAGGAGAAATACTCCGTTCGCACCAAATTTACAAGTGATCGGGACCGGGTAGAGATACTGTTATGACTTCCCTCATCAGCACCGCTGGGAATAAAGGCACAAACGCGAAAACAAAATCTAAAAACACTCAGAGAGAGAGAGAGAGAGAGAGAGAGAGACAGCCTCGCTTTCAACTCGGGCTAACATCACGGCCCTTTGTCGATGCGCATTGAACAAGTGTTAACACGCACACACACAGCTCAAACACACAGGCTGTCCAGTAAACATGTCCAGACCACAGTTTATGAATACATGGAGACTGGTCTGCTTTGCCTCAAAGGCCAAGTCAATTTCACATGAGATTTGTGTACATCAGGCGCTCGCGGGCGACTGAGCACATGGATTCTGGCTACTCATTGGCTCAACCTTGACAAACAGGAGCATACCGAGAGATCTGGCGACGGAAAGCGATCGTCAGCGCGGCACTGTAGTGGTTACAAAGCCTTTCAGAGTTAGTTAGCGCAAAGAAACGAACAGGGTGCTCCCACCGGCAACTACGGTATCACCTTTCCCTTCACTCCTATCCTCTCCGATCTACTGCGCAACGTCAAATGAGGAGCACTGAAACCCCCTCAGCCAGCCACCAAACAAAGTAAATACAGACACGTCCAATTCAGTGAGCCACGCCACATCCCATTAAGCTGCTGTTTAATCATATGAGGAGTAATGTCAGCAGATGGAAGGAGTCACAGTTGGGGGAATAACGCAGTTGCTAAATCAGAGCTGGATGCCTTTGACAGCAGCCCCGGTCTGCTGGCATTGAGCAAATGAGGAGCGGAAATAGTAAATGGGATGTAAATAACACACATTCTCAAACCGTGAATGCGACCGAAGGTGTGGAGTACGGTAGACGGGCGCTGCTCACAGAATGACTGACATTTACAAACAGCGTTTGTTGCCGCTCTCATTAAGCTTCGAGCGGATGATTAAACAATCTTTGCGGGATCCGCGGAGAAAAAGCAACTGCACTTGGCTCGCCCTAATGACAGCCAGTGGAAGTGTTTACATCCAGGCTTTGGTTTAGATAACATCCAGCTTTGAGGTGGACGGACGGCGAGGGAGTCCAGCTGAAGCGCTTGGCTCCGAGGTGGCCCCGATGTTATCCGGGGTTATGAAAGACGCCATCGCTGCTTACAACAAGCGTTTCCTGTAAGGGCTAAGACAAACACAGACGAGCACAGCAACATCCAGGCCGCGTTATCCTCCCGGTCTAGCGAAAGCTGCGAGACGGAGCAGAGCAGAACAGTGGCCCTTTTGATCCCAGCGAGTCTTCTTCAGCTACTTAAAAGTACATCCAAAACGTTAAGTCTGTCAGTGGGAAATCGCTAAGACTGTTATGATACAACAGCACAAGGGTCACTTGTATGAGGGGCACAATAATGCCTCAGATTAGAGGCATTACATGCGGAACTTGGACCGTCGCCAAAGGAGGGCTCATCATTCACAGAATCGCTCGCTTTCTGGCTGATGAAACGTGAAATCACTCCACGAAGAAAATAAATTCCATGAGAACTGCACAAACTGCCAAAAGAAACTGCATGGTGCCCCGTCCTGCCCCGCGCACACAGTCACGTCAACGCATCTCCTTTAACGCCACTTTCGGCTGACATATCACGTTTTGCGCGCCCTTGCCATTGGACTGCAATGCGGGTTTTCGACAGCTACTCTCTGACGGGGGCACGGAAAATGAAGAGAGGAGAAGCTCCTGGTGGAAGAAACAGGAAGGATTCAAAGAAACCTGCCCGGGGAGCATCTGTTTCCACTCAACGCCATCGAGCCCACGATGGCAACCGATGAGTTGCATCACGCAGGCCGAACCAAGCCGAACGCCGTCATTTGATCCTCGGATGTCAGAGGCAAACATCGCGGCCAAATGAAATTACGCCGGCCTTAACGACGTGATTCCAGGGGCGGATGAAAAAGAAAAAGAAAAACAAAAAAAACAAAACAAAACCTCGTAACGACAGCAAAAAAAAAAAACACAAGACAAACACAAACAGCGCGACTTCTGGCCTGAGAACCGGGGGAGGCTGAGGGGAATCTGATACGGAGACATGAGTGAAAACACAGGCCATGTGCACGCAGCGAAAACATCCTGTTGGCACATGTGTGGCGTGTAAACGGGCCGTGGGAGAAGCCGGAGCGGAGGCAGCGGGGGTCCAGCCCAGAATCCGGGCGGCTGCGGGACATGACAGCGATGCACGGCAGTAACCTCCCCATACGCAGCTCCTCGGCTGAATGAGGGCTGTTAAAAAAAAACCAAAGCGGCGGTTCGGCTCCCTACAGGACACACGACACAAACGCAGCTCGGAGAAAGGCCCCGGCTACTACCCCAGCCTTCGTAGCCATTTTCAGAGCTCGTTCTTGGGGCTGTCCCACGAGCATCGGGCCCGGTTCAAGACCTCGGAGTGCGAGCATCGGTGAGACGGCAGGAGCGTGGAGGAGCTGCCACAGACAAGCCGTAGCCCATCTCTTTGACTTGACAAACATGAAAAGCCCTGCTTGACTTGCTTTTGCACATCAAAGTCTATTTTCATGTCTCGGTACGGCCGGGCTTGTGAAAAATAACTTTTGTGGCTCCAGTGGGAGCAGAGAAGTCTGACGGGGGGAAAAAAAAAAAAGGCCTCCAGTGATTTCACTCCAGTCGGCGTTGGCTGGGTGAGGCTCGAGAATGATGAAAAGGTTGAGTGACAATTTGAGGAGTGAACAAACCAGACCTCGGCAGAGATGAAAATGTGCGCCGGCTCATTGCTAGAGCTGCAACAGGTCATCAAACAAAAGCAGGCTTACAAAATAATTCCCAAACATTTCAATGAATAATTAGAATACAGTTTCTGATGTCTCATGTCTCAGCAGAGTTAACATCTTTGAGCTGGTAAAGCACAGGAGGCCCCTCTTTTTCGGACATTTTACAGACTGAACAAGTAATAATTCATCTAGATTGCATCCAGAAAAGGTTGCCTTGTGGCTAAAGTAAGCCTCAAGTTTTGGCAAGGTAAGACGTGTCATGTGACATGTAGCCTTCCACGGAGTCCCGTGACGACAAGTGGCAAACATTCTTTGATCTCTGTTGGACTGGAAGTGTTGAAATCAAGGTTACATCCAATGGCACGCCAACATCTGGAGCTCAGAGTCGGCTGCTGACTGGCAACCTTTTGCTGTGCAGAAAACCACAACATTCAAATACGGCGGTTCACAAATCCATATTTTTCACAACATGCGCGGTTCCTGTGTTGTCGCTTTGATTTGCCAACAACATCAGATTAGAGATGGAGAAGCGAATCGTTTTCTTTTTTCTTTTCATTTGTCCATTTTCCCTAAGAATTGACAGGCATTTCGCCACAGAAATGCATAGCTCATGCCTCATTACTTAGATAACCAAGAGAGCTATTATTTTGCCTACCGACTGGAACCCCAGTTTAAAATTACAGGCCTTCCTTGGGCAAAAATACACTGAATGGCTGGACAAGAGATGAGGAGAATATCTCCAGTTGGACGGACGCACACTTTGCACCGTTTAGTAGCACTGATTTATACGAACGCCGCCTCATTTCCTCTGTTCCTGAAGTGCTAGTACGGTCTAATGACGTGTCTTTTTTAGTCCAGGTTACACAAGGACAATGCGGTACTCCTCCCTCTCAGCGCAGCAGATTGTAAAGGCATCACGCTCGAAAAGCAGCGCAAGAGCCCCGAGCGCTGATCACATGTTGCAATCAGCTCCGTCCTCTGCTGCTTTTTCGAAAATGTGGAGCAAATAACGTGGCAATAATTTAAAGCAGTTACCCTCTGTTAACTTAACAGAGTAAACATGGCAGCTGCAGTTCAGATACCCGCCCTCTAATTTTCCCCGTGTAATTATTTACTGGGTCTCATCACTGTCACTGCACGTAAAGGAAAGAAAGTTCCAGTCGCCCAGAAAAAGGCCGAAAAGAATAGACGCTGGCAGATGCAACTGGTCTGCTATCCATTATCTTGTGGAGGAACCAAGTTTCTGGGAGATTCTGCTGTTTTGACACCGGAGGAATGTAAACGGTGTTCATTTCTACAGTTGTGGCTTCCATCCACGCACAACAGCCAGGGAAACAATCGCAACAGAAGTCCTGATAATGCAGATCAAGAAACCCTGACAAGAGCGTCTCCACAATTTCACGTTATCCCTACACGACACTATGGAAAAAGTAGACAGGCCAAATTGGAGCTGCCAAGTCCACGATGACTCACAAGAAACACGAGGGTAAATACCTCATACAGCAGATGCAAGCAGATATCCATCTATTTGGACCTTAATGAACCTCTCGCCGAGATAAATAGGGGGAATTTTTACACCTGCCCTAATGTTTGTGCTGTTCAGGAATTATTAAGCAAAATCCCTCATGTCAAAGGATTTCTGTGAAGACAGGAGGCTTTCTAGATTAGGAAAAGTCAAGGGAGCCCCTAAAGGCACCAGCTAAATCTCTAAACTGCAGAGCTGCTTAGATAAAATCCTCAGCACTGGCAATAATCACAAGAGGGCTTAAGGTGAAACTTGGGACACTCACAGAGAAAGTCTAGGCGAGCCCTTAAGTGGAAAAAGGTTATACAACCTGCGTTTCCACTGGATGGGAAGTGTTAAGAAATGACAAGTCTCATGTAGCAAGGTTTGTCATCCGAGTCTGTCTGCTAACACACTTACTGAAGTGAAAAAGATTCATATCGGATTTATGAGCTCTCAGACCCGCCTCTTCCTCTAGCCGAGGGGACACGACTGCTATGAAGGAACTGCATTTCCCAGGTTTTATGGAGCGTGTGGGAGAGCATGGTGTTTTCATACCAGCGCTCCAACATGCAGCAGATCTCAGCTGATTCAACATGGAGCTAATGAGGTGGGCCTTGGGGAGCCACACACACACACACACACACAAACACACACACCCTTCTGCGTGCGGCATCACGTGCACGCCAAATTTTGTGACCGTGCAACACCAGGGTTTACTTCTCGTTGTCGTGACGAACAACGGCGAAATTCACGTTTTAAACTCCGAGATTTAAACGCTGAGGCCGGGACCGGGCTGTCCACCGCCCCCTGTGGTGGCGCGGAGCATTACAGAGCTCGGCATAGCCGCCGCCACACCGCTTCAGGAGACTTCAGGAGAGCACCAGGTTCATCCGCTTCAGCGTGAATGAAACGGAATGCAATAAACTGCCACTTGGCAATATCGAATGCTTGACCTGTTCAGATTCGTCGATTTGTGTCGTTGTGAAACCCTGCCACTGGATTCAAAGAGATGGGTAAGGAGGAGGTGGTGAAAGGCTCAAGGAACACCTGTGAAGATAATTCCATGGGTTTCCTGGTAACAGGAGCACCGCTGGAAGGCCCTCGGGCGGGGACACAGCGAAGCTCACCATTTTGTGAATGCATGAACGTGGAATGGACGCAGTTCAATCAATAGAGCGGGTTCAGCGTGCGGAGCTGTCCTCATTAATTCAGCTAAGCGCTTACACTTCACAGATGTTTTGTGCAAGTGCGTCACCTGGCAGGTGACAGGCAGCTGGCAGCAAGCGAGCCGACATCCAAACGGAGATAGTTCAGAGCCAAAACTTCGGCTTCTCCCTTGACGTGCCTTGGCAAACTTCACACAAGCTGGCATCTGAAGGAGCCACCAGCGCTGGGAAACAACTCCAACTGAGTTCTCCATGACAACACCGGTATCTAATCTCTCCTCGTCAGGATTGGGGCAGGATAGGAGCTGAGCAGGCCGTCTGCTTCATGTGATCTCTCCTATCGACAGTGCCAGAGAAGCATCCCGAGCTCTCAACGCCGACTTCACTATCTCCGTTGAGTTTATTCATATTTTGGGACAGGCAAAGTATTCCTCCCGGCTGCGATGCAGGATGGGATCACTTGGGTAAGCTAAAAAGTTGCTTTTTAGGTTGAACTCACTGTTACTGCAGTCACTTGGAGAATAGTCGGCGAATGTAGATGTGCGCTTTCAAGTCCAACTACGTGATTACATTTACAAACTGAAAAGTCGGTGCAGGTCCCAATCAAACAGTGGAATCAAGCCTGTCTGCATCAGGATTTTTGACTTTTTTTTTTTCCACCAACAACACATTTCACTGTGCACGGATCTCAATGGCAGCAGCACATGAGTGCAATAGTTTCTATGGAGGACTGAAGGACTCTAACTCTTTTATAGCACTCTCCGATACTATTTGAGCAATGACTTATTGTTTTTGCTTCTCTCACAGTTCCCAATCTGTGCAAGAGGTGCAACTAGAAAAGCTTAGTAGCATCAAATGACCTACTCAGCAGTCAGGTCAAAACAACCCTAACACACTCTCTCTCTCTATATGGCTCTGGATCTCTGGACACAGTCACCGATCTGTTTAGACTTGTGCATGCGAATGTGCAGAGCTGTGGGTCCTGGAGTTGCTGTGTGTAGACCTGAAGCTCGGCAGGACAACGTCTCTCAGCTTTCTCTCGAGCCACTCATCCCCGCCACTTCACGCAGCACTTCCCCGGATCCTCGGCTATACAACCACCGAGTGTCAATTTGACCGGACGGACGGTTGTTGCGGCTTGTGACAGACGAGAGCTCCCTCTTTAAGTGAGACCGACTTCACCTTAAAGCCAGCGTAGCTTCCTCAGCTCTGGTAAGAGACACTGACACCCACTAAGAGCGAACACCAGAGTCGCCCTACGTGCTGAAAAAAAAAAAACCCTCCCTCTCCTCTGAGTTGCAGCAACGTCGCTAGGCAACGGCACTATCAAACAAACAGCTCCACGTGTTGCTTTTACGACGGAGACGAGAGGCTGCCAGATACAAGGTCCAGCGACAAATACAAAAAAAAAAAAAAGTCAACGCTATAGGATGTCACTATGACTTTAAGTGAGGGTGCACAAACACACTGTGGTATTTACACTCTGGGGTCTTTTCGGTAGGGATCACTCTGTCCAGGAAAGGAGACGTGGAGCATCGGGCTGCTGTCAGGGACTTGTTTGGGTTATCGTCTCCTCCTTTATCTCCTCTCACATGAATGCTGCCAAGTAGTTACTCAATATTGTACATTCCTGGTGCCTGGTATCTACAGAGCTGGATCCCCCACGGAGCGTAGGGAGTCAGTCTCATTTAAGAGGCCGAGGGCTGCACTGTAAACATCACAATGTACTATTGAGAAATCCCTGACATCTGACATCCAGCAGAGGTTCAATCACTCAACTAGTCAGCGCGTGATGTAAATGATCTCCTCTCGCTGCACTTGATAACCTCTGATACATCCATTGAAAAAAAGTAAAAAAGGAGCATCACAGAGTATCTGTAAGGAAATGAACATGATCCAGAAATTCCATCCCTTGAACTAACTTAAACAAAATGACTTTTCCTCCTCTCTTCTCCCCGCCTCGCCCCCTTCTTCTTCTCCTTCTTCTTCCCTTCCCTTTTGTTCGAGTGGAGGAGATTCTGGCAGCAGCCAGGACTAGATGAAAAGGTACTCTTGTAAAAATGCTTTCCCTCCAATCAAGGCAAGTGGAGAAAAGGCAGATTGTACTGGATGTCGAACGGGGAGAGAGAACAACAAACCAAAACCCGAGGTTCTCCAAAGATAAACACCGAAAGCTCTTGGGGGGAGTGGTTAAGGGCTGGGCGGTGTGCGTGTGTGTGTGTGTGTGTGTGTGTGTGTGTGCTGCTGCATTTTTGTGTGTGCAGTGAGTGCACACGCGTGCAGGATAAGTCAGGAACCCCCCTTCCTCCCCACCCCCACCAAAACATTTCTAAAATAGCAACCGCAAACCAGACAGAATGTAAATCTGCACTTTGAAAAGGGTTGGAGAAAAAGAGCTTTGAGGGACATAGAAAAACAGGTATTCATTTCAGCCCATTTACAGTTCCAGGAGCATAGAAATGGGTCACAGCACTCCAGCTCCACTCGAATTGTTGAAATAGGACTCCTGGTTTTATTTTCTTGAGTAATGAATTACAGGTTTTTCCACCATCTGAAGCTCAATTATATTACGGCTCCTGAAAGCTTCATCATGCCCAGGATGAAGGAATTCAGCGCGTAAGCAAAGTCGAATAGAATTGTTTAATTGTATCAGCATGTTTCAGTAAAAACCTGCGAGAAGGGGGGGGGGGGGGGGGGGGGGGGGTGAGTGGGGGGGTGGGCAGAAGGAAGAAAGAAAGGGGAGGTGGCGAGAAGGTGCTGAGCGGGAAGCATTCAGAAACGGAACGTTCTGATGTTTGTGTAGCTTTCAGAGAGACTGAATTAATTATCAGAATGCCACAGCTTTGCAGCGTGGGTAAAAATAAATCTGCCTTGATATTTCGCAGAGACATTCCCTATCAGATAACATTTAGCGGCGCAGGCGAACGGCTTTCCCTTCGCTTTCGCCACGCTGTTTTTCCCATTTCACGCAAAGTTGGCATCAAGTAGATAAACGGTTTCCACTGGAGGGCCGTAGTTCAGGGCCTCGACAACAGTACAGTCCGTCCCGCGCTGCTGGAGCTAACAGGGCTAAAATGCTAACCACTCTGAGGTGGAAACCGATCGACCTCTTTGATGAGTCACTTATTCAACCTTCCACACACACAACAGAAGCCTTTCCTCACGGTACCGTCTGTCACTCATCCACACGGCTGACAGCCGATACCTGGGAGGCCTCGCTATTTCTGTGTCCAGCAAGCGAGGCAGAGCTAATTCCTGACAGAGAATGTTTTTTGGTCTCCACACCGCCGGCTCCCCTCCCCTCAGATTCGTGTTGCACATAGCCCGGGTCCGAGTCTGGTTTAAACATCACCGTGTCTCCAAGTGAGGATCGCATCTGAGGGGACAAACAATTTTTACATCGAGACACGAGAGGGATTTTCCTCTCTCCTCTGCTGCTGGCTCCATCTATTGTTTTCCATTCTTCACTGCATTTTTTCCAAGGGGTGGTGGTCTGTGTTCGCTTTCTCTCCAAGTTCCCAGCTCCGCCATCTTTACTTTCACTTTAGACAGCTCAAACATACTGAAATGGCATTACATAGCATAGTGCGATACCCGAGAGTCAAAAAATATCCAACAACATTGTAGTGATTAATTGTGCATCATTTTTAGCTACAATAAAACAGATGCATCGACTACAAAAAAAACAATTGCTTGCAATGAGCATTTTTTTCTAGGTTAGAAGGTTAGAGTGAGGATCGTTTTGTAGCGGCAGGCTAAAAACGCAGGGAAAGTCCAACAACTCCTCAGTGGATCTGATGGAAACTGGAACAAGAGCGCTGTGTTTCAATGCTCCAGAGGGAGCAACAGAGCGAGTGAACAAGAGCAAAAGGAGAGAGAAGAGAGAGCCTGCAGCACATTCCCCAGAAGACACTCACTTCCTGTCTGTGAGTCTTACTCAGCACACAGGAGGAAGAGGAGGATGAGGCCCTCACACACACTTCCCTCATTATCCATGTATAAAAGCCAGAGAAATCATTGTCTGAATAACAAAAGAAGGACATATTTTAAAAAATATAATAAAAACAACCACATTTTCACCAGAGGGCCATTTTCCTATCTTCAAGAGATTCCACTGACCTCCAAGTCATATATTCTTACCCTGCAGGAGACAAATGAAGTGTGTGAGAAACACCTCAAACCAGAGAAATCACTCCAGCTTTAGCATGCGCTACACGCATGATATACGGCTACCCCTGTGATATATCATGCTGACATTATCACTCCAAACCAAAAGAGCTCTGAAAGAGTTTTCTCCCTCTGCTCAGAAACAAAGCCGACCAATAATAGTCTGTGGTTTGAGAGCAGGAAAACCAATTAGTTCAATGAGGAAAATGATTCACTTAGCCTAATTGTAGGTTGGTGCTGCAATTACTCAGCAAACATGTTGAGATGTGTGCACACACTGGCCCATCAGGAGGCTACGCTAAGTCGCTAAAAACACCAGGCTCTCACGGTTCCACTGATCTGGGGAGTGGAACCCCAGAGCCGGAGCCCCAGAGTACACCTACAACTCGATACAAAGCACGGAGGCACATGCGGACACTTCGCTTGGATAATCTGGGTCTAAGGAAATGTTAGGCCTTTCCCACACTTGCCCCTGGCCTGTTAATGTCGAGAAAGTTCTCCTGCTCCGTTGCCTGTGCACATAAAACTATCTCTCAAGCTTTCGTGCGGGTGTCAAGGTCTCCAAGCCATTAACCGGGGAGTTCTTTTCTAGGGTGCCAACAGCACAACGTTAAAACCCCAGATGGCTGTCAGGGTGAGATTTTGTTGTCACTTTACACTCCATTTACTGATCTAAGCCCAGGAACCTGTGTCCCTGCCAACGTGGGAGAC
Organism: Karalla daura; assembly: GCA_029224185.1. Taxonomy (NCBI): domain Eukaryota; kingdom Metazoa; phylum Chordata; class Actinopteri; order Chaetodontiformes; family Leiognathidae; genus Karalla; species Karalla daura. The sequence goes on from CM055200.1 coordinate 2,916,262, forward strand.
AGTAAATTTGTAATTGCTTCGCAGTTAACAATTTCCATTTTCTTCGGAGACAAACTGTGCCAAGGCAGGGGAGTAAAACGCAACTGATCCGAGGAAAGGGCAGTTTAAGTACGTATGCTGGGATTTTAATTCAGCATGGAGGCATACTGGTGAGTCACCAACACACATTTTAATAGACACCAAGTGCCTCTGGGTCACTTCTGCACTCCAAGATTTATGCAAGCCCTGACCACACGATCTTCTCCCGTCTGATGTCCCACTCTGACCTCTTGCCTGCCCCTTTGGAAAACAGCCAGATTTATTATTGGGAAAACATTTTCAAATCCCTGTTTCAAAGCCAATAGTGACTGGTATGATGGCCTAAGAGGACAGGGGTGACTGAGGCTTAGGGCAGTGTGGTCTTCTTTGGATCAGAAAGTCCGGGGTCCTGTGTTCTAACACCAGCCTACCTGTTTCCTTGGGCAAGATACCGAACCCCCAACTGTCATGATGGGCGCATAGTCACAAATCCTGGCTAAGCAGACAGACCATGTAGGAAAGCCTCCGAGTAATGAATGGGAGGGAATAGGTGAATGTGACTTGTGTCTGTAAAGCATTCTGTGTGGCTATAAAGTGGCTATAAAGACTAGAAAAGCACTAAACAAGAACCAGTTTATTTCCAATGTAACATTAGGCAATAGGACAACTTCTGGACTCCTGTTTCAGTCAATAAATCTTTTTTAATAAAGGGTGAGAGCCCCCAGTTCAATAGACAATTAAGATGCACCCCTGAGTCCAATGCGGTTTGGATGCTCTGCGAAACACAAATAAAAACAGAAGCAAAATGATTTGACCAGAGTTGCCAAGCCAGTGTATAGCATCCCTTATCTAATCATGACTATGACAAAGTGCTGAGCCTCCCTCTAAACTTACTCTGAGGATGCGCCTTCCATAGCATTCACTATCCTCTCACTAGCAGCTAATGAGGCTATATATATGCCGATTTATCCAAACAGGTGAATTTGAAGATTTTCAGAACTTTCTCAGTCTATTTTGATACGATACACTGTTTCCTGAACAGCTGAACACTTTATTGACCAGAAAAACAGCATGTATCCATGATTTAGAACATTCAGAAAACACATACGTGTCTTGTTTTGTGGTACACAAGCAAGTTAACCTCACAAAACGTTTCTAAATTAGCCACTGACATCATAACAGGTTCCTAGTACAGGTGGTCTGAGAGTTTTTATCGAGGAGTCTCTGAAATCATCTCTGAAATCTCACTGCACTTTCAATAATCATCAATTCTGACCAAGAATGTCACCGGACAACCTAAAAAGGCTAAGCCATGAAAGCAAATTACTGTATTATATTACCTGGAGACGTCAAAAAAGCTGAGAAGAAGAGTAATTGTTGTTTGGGAAATGATCACAGCATGATTCGACCTGTGGCTCTTTGCCGAGGGTCCGGCGCACTTAATTTTCCAGGAAAGGGAGGCCAGAGATACCGTCACAGACAATAAAACACTGAGTAAAAATATACTGGAGTTCCCATAAAATTATTTCATTATAGTCCAAACTGGCCTTTAGAACATGATGTACCACGTCAAAGTCTCCAGCTTATCCAATCAAAACACAGCCAGATGTTACCAAACTCCCATCCAACTGGAGGAGACTAAAAGAGCCATTTATTAGGCCTTAAAGTTACACCTGGGAGAACAGAGACGAGCACCTACGAGAAACAAATAAAAGCCCGGTTCAAGGTCCGTAGTCGCAATCAACGCATCAGGTGCAAAAACAGAGATGGCAGCGGGTAACGTCTGCCATCACCGAGCCACATGAAGACTCGAGTCTTCCTGCAGGCCAGAAGGTCAGAGGCCCGGGCAGGTATCCCAGCTGAGATAGTGTGACACTCAAGCCCGAGCGGACGTACAACTCAGCAGTGCGACGGCGGCCATTTCTACAACCCAGCTGCAGTGTCAACAAGAGCTATGATGTCACGGATGCAGCAGTCGGAGGGGGGGATGGGGGGGGGGGGGGTGAGATGTTGGCAGAGATGCGAGACCGCACTAACAAACTGCAAAAGTCCCAGCGGGCCGCCCGAGTCCGACGCAGAAACACACAGGAGACACACACGCACACAAACGGCGAGGCACATGCAGGCGCAGTGCGAAACGTGGCCCGTGGTATGTCCGGGACACTTGGATTTTAGGGCCGGCCCCTGGTTAAGTTGTTTTCCTGGAAGAGTTCGGGGATGACATGGAGCTTTGAGGAATGTACGGAGCGGCGAGGCAGCAACCGGGACACTCTCGAGGGGAACTACTTGCGTGCGTGCGCATACGTCTGCGTGTGGAGGATGAAGCAGGAACTTCGGGGACGAGCTGAGGAGAAGCGCGGAGCTTATTTTTACAGAACGACTGAACGAGGGGTCCTCCTCTTGAGCTCATGTTTGGCGGCCTCTCGGCCCTGACCTCTCGCCGTCCTGAAAGTATTGATACAGAAAGCCCAACCCTCTTACCTAAAGCCCTAACACTCCATACTCATGCATTCGAGTGACAAGTGACATCAGCTCCTGCCTTTCCAGGGCCTTCTGGACTGGAGACAAGCTGGCCCTTCCCGTACCGAGGCCGTCATCGACAGCTGGTTGAGCTGCTCACTGTCACTTGCATGTCACGGGAGGCGAGATCACACAGGATAATGATTTTTGCCATTGGAAACAGACTCAGGATCGGAACAAAGCAGAGAAACAAAAAGACCCAAAAAGAATTTGTCATTTCCCCAGTGAAGTCGCTTTTACTGTACTTGTGGGACTTGCAGTTTCTCAAACTGTCTGGACTGGGCCGGTCCTTTGTGCAAACTGTTGCACCGAGAAGCAAGAAAACTGCCTGTTCAGGTCAATTTCAGTTTAGTCTGAAAACAAAAAGCTCACCATGGGAGTTTGTGCAGCGACGGCTGGCGGTCGGGCAGCGGTACTGCCTCCTTGAGGCCACAAAAGACATCATTAACCGTTACTAGAATGTTTTTGACCTCCACAACCCTCTGCGAAAACTTTGGTTGGAGGCGAAACGTGAAAAAAAAATCCACGGCAGCATGACTGAAAACTGAACCACCCCCCCCTTCCGATTTTCCGGCGCTCGACATTTCAGTTACTGTAGTTTGAGACAAAAACAATCCACCCTCCATCCCAAAGTTTATCGACTTAATTGTCTTAATTGGTCAATTCCGGATGGGCTCACGTGAAGCTCCAGAGTTTACCAACAAGGAGCCCTGAAGTTTCCAGAACGACCAAGTGGTGATTAAGTTCTGAAAAGTGTCACATTCTGCGCCTAGAATAAACAAAGGGCAGACGGAGCGCAACTTCTGGGAAAACGACGCCAGGCTACAATTACTGAACTTGAAACAAGAACGAGACTCGAGAACTTTGTGTGCACTGTCCGACTCGTTCGCTTGTTTGTTTTTTTTTGTTTGATTGTTTGTCGTTTGTTGTTTTTTTACCTAGTAACATGATTTCCAACTTCTTGCGGTCCACTCGGAAGCGCTCCTCAGTCCACTCCGGATCGGGCAGGGGATGGGGTCCGCTCAGGTCCTCCTCTGAGCCGGGCAGAGGGGAGTCGGCGCTGCGCTCGCTGTTGGAGCCCTGGTCCGACTGCTGCAGCTGCTGCTGCTGCAAGTATCCGCTCAAAGAGTCGCACTGAGCAGCCATGGCGCTGCGCACACTCGGCTCCAGGGGCCAGGTTGTCTGTCGAGGAGGTAACGGAGCACTCCGCGCACACGGCTTCTCGGAACCGAGACCAACCAACAACTCGGGAAAGTTTCACGTGTCATCCTAAAAAAAAAAAAAAAAAAAAAAAAAGGAAAAAAAAAGTTTGGACTCCACCCCCTCCAGAACCAAACACCGTTTTTTTTTTTCTGGGGGGGAGGATCTACCTCCCTATGTGTCCCTGCAAGGATGTCCAACCAAACCTTGGAATATAACTATGTTCTGTTTTTTTTTTGTTAGGTCTGGCACTAAGTTTTATTCACGGGACAGCCAATAACAGCAAAGTGATTCAGAGATATCAGACAGACACATAGATAGATAGTTACTTTTTCGATCCTTGGATTACAAAGATGACAAATTCCAGAAAACTTCCCTCTCCTTATTAATTTAAGTACTGTATGCAGTGGCAGTCTGTGGCTCTGCACATGTCCACGCAGGAGTGCAAATGCAGAGCAGCTCCATGATACAAAGAGGTTCCGGACTATGTGACAGAGGTAGCAGCAACAGCTGTGAGAGTAGTGGTGGGCGAAACCTTGCTGAATAACCGGACTCAAGTTCTTTCTTTCTTCCGGGACCTGAGGTGCACTTTCATTACATTCATGATGGGAATCCAGTGAGGGATAATGGTCAATTTCAGCAAAGAAATTCAGCATTATTATGAGCCGATAGAGATATTACCTAGTCAATTTAACACAACTTGGACCTGTAAATGGAGTGCAGCAGGGAGCACACATAGAGCCCTGAACCCTTGGTGGGGACTGTACATATTTTGCTTCTTTGGACATCCTTTAAATAGAGGATATCATGGCCTAAGACACTTTAGTAGATGACATTGATACGAACAACTGTTATGGACTGTCGATATAATGTATATAAATAACAACTGATGATAGACATTATACAGCTTGTCCTAATATCTACACATATTTTATGTATTTCTATTGTTCTCTCTGACTTGTTTTGCATGGTCAGATATTAGACCAGTGTCTTGCACATTTGTGTGTGGAGTCTGGAACCTTGAGACCCTCTGTAGCGCTTTTTTTTGTTTTGTTTTACCGAGGCTGGCAGTTCATAATAACACCCCGTGCGGCCAATTTATTGGCTTGTAGAGGAAACACCGCACGTCCTGAGAGTGGGGCAAAGGGAAGCGATACAGGAAGGGAAAACCAAAACAAATGCGGCGCGAGCCAACACCGGGCAGAGCGGATAGAGCGAAGGGGGCCACGGTCCCGAGGAGAAACGCCACGCTGCGTGTACGGCACGCGCCGATGCTGGATGCAGTGCCGGGGAACCGGGAGGAGGCGATCGGGGTCACTGAACTCTGAAAACGCAGGGTCTGGGAAGGCCTCGCGCGCCGCCGCTCCGAGGCCGCGCTCGCGCTGTATCCAAGAAACGATGAACGGCAGGCCGCGGCGATGGACGGCCGCGCGAAGCGCAGCCTCCCAGATGTGAGCGGACACAAAGAAGTTGTCCGGGAGAGAGCGGGGGGGGGGGGGGAGATCTTGTGCAAAAGGAACTGAGGGGTAGTAAAAAGCAGAGGCTGCCACCTAGTGGTCATGAGATTTAATAGGATAGGCTGGAAGCCTGAAACCAAAGTGAGCCGCAGAAGTCAAAGACAGGACAACGTTGATCGGCTTTTAGATGAATGTCTTTAATGGAAAAATGGTGGAAAATAAAAATCCAGTATGATATTATATCATCTATTAAAAGAAACACCATAAGGCCCTCATCTCACCAAAATCACTAATTCTACAACCAATAATAATAATAATAATAATAATAATAAAACAATAAAGATAATAATAATAATAATGCCGATATAAAGGGGGAAAAAAAAAAAACTAAAAACGGTTCAGTCAAGTCGAGAAGAGAAAGTGCCGTAAGCGGATCAAACACCTCGAGTGGAACCAGTGTGGAGGAGCCGTTGGAACAGTGCTGTCATGCTGAGGTGCCCGGGTCTCTGTGAGCTGCCCTCACATTGCATACTTTAAAGTCCATTCTCTGGCTAGTTTGTTGTACCTAAAGGGGGGGGGGGAAGAACAGAGAAGAAGAACAGCTTATTGAGGGAGGGAGCCCGCCGGTGAGTCTCGCATTCCCACGGATGGCGTTCTCGGGCCCTTTGCACTCACTGTTGTCGGTCTGATTTGTACATGTGGGCGATGTCGGGGACAAGCGGGTCGTCTGGATTTGGGTCGCATAGCAAAGAGCATATGGATAGTAAAACTGAGGGGGGGGGGGGGGGGGGGGGGGGGAGAGAAAGAGCGAGATGTTAATGTGCGTTCATTTTAATGAAATCGAAAACAACTTTTTCAACTTCCTCGTCTCCTTCCCCATATACCAGTTTAAGCACAAAGGCTTTGATCCCTCGCACCTTCATTTCAAAATCCAATTAGCTCGGATCCTTGAAAAAGTGTATATTTAGCCCCCCCTTTCATCACAAGATATTTGAACAAGTGCCTTTTGATCCCCCCCCCCCCCACCGACCGTTGGAGAGACAAACCCTGCAAATTAACAATTTCCACAGAGTTAAAGAACGAGGGCAGGGGGCTTCACTTTGCGACGAGCTGCCCTGACAACCCCCGGCGGCAGTGTTTGTAACCAGTCTGAAAAGAGGACCCGGGATTTGCAGTGACTGGGTGGCCTGTTTCCCCGGTGTTCTACAGCACTTAAGCCCGATGAGGATTTCGATGCGGGTTACCTTTTGATACTGTGAGTGCGGGCGACCACTGTGACCTCAAGATGTCAAGGCAGATGCTACCGTTGCTGTTTATGTTCGGGTGGTAGATTTTTGTCGTGAAGGCAACCTGTGAAAACCACAGGCCACGCGGTACCGGGTTCAGTATCTCAAGCCAGAGGGGGAAGTAAACAAGTGAAAAGCAAACTCTGATTCTGGACAACACCGCAGCCCGAGTCAGGATAGCAACCCCGGCACTAGGTCACCTTACCTTTGGTGGTTTAAAAGGGTAGTCGGTGGGAAAATGGACCGAGAGGAAGAACACTCCTCCAAGGTATGGGCTGTCATTCTGGAAAACAGAGGCGAGTGTCAAACAGTGCCTCATCCTCCCCTACGCATTACTATACATTCGCATTATTAGCCCAGAACAGGAAAACAATAGAATTCTCTGTTTTGTTTATCTTGGAGTATATGTTTGTTTCCACCAAGACAGGATAATGTATGGAATCCTCCCCCTTTTCCCATTGTCTCGTTATTGCTATGGGCTTGCGTGAGGAACATTGGGATGGACTGTGCCAGTCCGTCCTCCCCATAGAGACCACGGCAGGGCTGTGAAGTCAACATAAAACACCATTGTCTAGAGATCCAGAAACCAATCCAGAAAACTACTCACTGGTCCCATGATGCTCGCTTGCCAGTGAAACACTGAAAGAAACAGGCATAAAGAGTTATCGCACGCTAACACTACGCAGCACGGCACATTTATCAGACGTTCGGCCGCTGCGGCCTCGCTCAAAAGGCAGTCTGGAACTTTTTCTTTGCGCCAGTACATAGATCCCATGTACTTTGCTGTCCCCTGTTTATCATTTTGTCGATGCGTTTGTTTTCATTTTTTTCAACTTTCGGCGTCGACCTGTAAACTTACATTTCCCCAAGGGTGATAGTGACTCAGAATAATGACACTGAGTCAGAGTATTAAATGAGTATGTCAAAGCAATGAGTCAATAGTCACAATGTTGACTTACGAAGTCACAATACTTAAAGTCCAATGACGGGTGACGTCGATCTATCTGTTTGCCTGTCCATCTACCTGGTGGTGTGCATTACGCAGATGAAAAAGGTGAACGGGTGTTATGACACTCACAGTCTTCTCCTACGGGCCCAGCTGAGCACAGAGCTGGGGGGTCCCTCCCGATGTCCAGCAACTCCTGTAAACACATCAGCCAGCATAAACCCAAGCTGCCTCCGTGTTACGGCACAAGTTCGCCCCGGTCCAAAAGTTACGCGGCTATAACCTGTTCACTAACGACCAGCAGAAACGTCATGGTGTGGAAACGCATTAAAAAGGAGCCCGAAAGCCACCTTTAAAATGCCGTTGCATGCTGTTGACAAGGCCAGTCTCGACTGAGAGCCAAGTTAGCACATTCACATCAAGTTTGCCTGTGATAACCGGTTTATCAATGTAATGTCGTCACCATTTTCTTCTCTTTATTTAATGACAACCGTGAGTTTCTGGCAGCCAGAGCGGCCTGACAGACACTAATAACACCCCAGTAAGGCGGTAGTTGCAGTAATGGAGCATGTTGGGTTAGCGAACAGATGCTAATAGATGACGCTTCCGTATGGCTCCAGCCCTTTCCTAGCGCTAAACACATCCAGCCAAGACGAGGACGGAGCCTTACCTTCTGTATCCTTTTCAGAGCCATGGCAGCTGCTTCTGACCCACTTACGGGAGCTGCAGTGTTCACCCGGACAGCTGTCAAACGCGACGGGCTTCCACTTTCTGCCGAGTCGCTGTTATTTGTTTGACAAACTGATTATATCTTTTGTTTCCGCGTTTTTTGTTCGGCGATGAAGAATACACTGGTGCATTGTGGGAGTTGGAGTATCCAGACGGGGTTGTGCTTAAAGGGACAGGTCACCGAAATACGATAGGGACAGCATATCGAGAGACTGAGTCCAAATCATGGCTGAGCCGAAATAACGAGAGACTACGCCAGAATATTGAGGTATAAGTGTGTGCGTGGGTTTTTCTGTGTCGGTCCAAAAACCATGCATGTTAAAGTTGACTTGGAGATTGGGCAAGATTGCCCATAGTTGTGAAGGTGAGCGTGAATGGTGTGTGTGCCCTGTGATGGACTGAGACCTGAGTGTATTTCCTGCCTTCACTGTATGTGACCCCCATGACGCCGATAAGGTATAAAGCAGGTCAGATAATGGGTGGATGGACTGGTGGTAAATAATGGTTATTACTGACCCACGCGATGGATGGATGGGTAGATGGATGGGTACATGGATGGGTAGATGTCAGTCTTATAAAAACAACACAAAGGCAAGTTCATTTCTGAAGGCACACAGAAGGCGATTAAATAAAATATGTAAAGGTCTGGTTGAATAGGAGTATAGAACAGTGATAAACGTTTCCAAGAGAATGTAATCCATGTAGATGGATAATAAGAGCACATTTTTTAAATTGAAATTGTGAATGGGCAAAATATGCAGTGTATATAGAATCAAACGAAGCTGATTTATTCTCTGTGTAGCATCACATCTTATTTCAACGCAACACTTGGTTTGAGATGAACCACCTCTGGCTGGAAGCTTACTAAAGATCTGAGCGGCCTCCTTGGTTCACATCCTTCAAGCATACCAAAGATATATTGTGGCCTTGAGCCACTAAGCAATTTATAAAGGAACATCAGCCCTCTAATGTCTGTCTATGACTAACTGGAAGCCAGAATGATGAATCTGAATCATTTGTACAGCACCATCCTAAAAGGGTCAAAAGGCATCTATAGGTCTGTTGGGAAATTTTTTTTAAAGTTTATTCAAAGGTTAGACAATGATCCCAAAGGATGGATTGCGTGAACTTGACCATCTGATAATCTTTAATCACTGCTCAGACACAAGTAACCTAGCATGTGAACCTGTGCAGCCTAGAGCGAGTCAATCAGGGATCAAAGTATTAAACTTAAATTGACAGCGTCGTTACTGAACTCAGAAGGAGGAAATTACTCAGCAGTTTATTTGTAAATTCAACATTCTAGCTGGGCGCTTTCAGCATAGACAAACTGAGTTTGCAAGTTCTTAAGGAGGCATTAAGTGACTTGGAAAACCCATTAGCAATACAGTCAGATTTATAAGAAGCAAGCACACAAGACCGGATGTTCATCATCACAAATGAAACGGCAAAAAAAAAGAAGAAATAATGCAAAGATTGGATTAAAAATGGACACCAGTCAACAGCAGCCCTCAAGGCTTTAACATCGGTTGCCGTTTAGGTTCACAACCTATTGCTGTAGTGATGTGAGAAAAAGCCCATGATGGTTACACAGGGTTTTGTTGTCTAGGTCTTAGTGCAGAAAGCTGCAGCACTGTGTGAGAAAAAAGACAAAGTGTAGACAGAAGGGAAAGACATGTACAGACATACAGAACATAGAGGAAAGGGGAACATCTGTCATCTCTCACGATACATATCTATCAAAGCCACAGAGAGTAACAAATTGTGAGAATATCTATTTACTTATCCTTCTATTTTATGCAGCAGTGAATGCGTAAAATCATAGAGTAAATGGGTTATTTAAGATCTCTCATTTACAGTCTGACATAGACACTGATGTTAAAGAGATGCACAAGAGACCTATAGTCTGATTTGTGTGTAATCCAAAACACTCCTGCTAAACATAAATTGGTGTTACATCCAGGCAAATGGAAATATAGGATTTTCACAGACACATACACACACACATACAACTTTCTGTTGATTTGAATTAGAGTGTCATAACTACTTTCGATGGGAGTCTATTAGATAGAGTTTCCTGCTATAAGTATCTGGGCATCTGAATTCATGACAGTATGTCTTTTAAACCACATGTAGCACAACATTTAAACAGGCTGAAGCCTTTATAAGCATCGCACAATATATATTGCATATTGTATCAATAAATTCTCTCTAATAACAACTCTGCTTGGACCTTGACAACTGGTGTCTGCAAATTTACATTAAAGCAAGCGTTGAGAAGGTAGTTCTTAATTTGATTTTGCAAACAATTTAGACTCTCATTTTCCATTAACCTTCATTTCATTATTAGGAAATTCCATAGAGACCAGTTGATATTAGGATTCATCCAGGGAACTGAAGAGAAAAGTATGATTTTTCTCAGTATCTACAGATCACACACTTTGTACAAAATAGTTATTTGTTTTCAATAACAACGTACCATCTCTTGGATTTGTCAAAAGATTGATGACAGAAACCCTCGGTCGGAAACCATCATCATGTGATCGAATGCCTGTGGAAATGAATTACACTCATTTTCTATTTTATTTTATTATTTCTCTTCCTTCATTATTTTCCAGTGCACAATTTAATTGTGACTATCTGAGCAAATGATTCTTGTCAATAACTTTACACATGCCGTCACTCAAATGGCTTGATTAACTGCCCAGTGAGCATTGTAGGTGGGATGAACGTCGAAATGACCAATGATGCTTGGAGCTTTGATGGGACTGAAGTCCCACTGTAATTCAATAGATGGACAAACAATGTTTCTCACTTCTCTTTTTCTTAACATCTCTCAAGTCTCTGATGGACTTCCCGGCTTAGCAGTCAAAGAAAAAAAATATAACCTCTAGTACCTCACAAGCAGCCAGGGTGCTTAAATTACTGCGAATTCATCTGATAATATTAATGCCCATATGTAATGGTCTTACAATCTGTGGCCTAAAGAACTGATGCTATTATATGCAAATAATCCAACGTAACATGGTGTGGGTTCATTTTACCGGTGATAATGTGAGATTATGTGATTCCTAAGATCATGCTGACTTTTATCTTTTACTTTTACTTTATCTTACCAAGTGGTTCATCCATCCATAATCTCCTTGCTTCGTACCATTACAGTGTTGCAGGGATCTGCCGGTGCCTCTCTGAAGTGTACATGAGAGATGGGAATAGAGCTGTGGTCATTTTTGCAGTTACACCTAGGGGGGATTTCACACTCTCTAGTCAGTCTACATCTGCTTGTTTTTAGGGAGTGGGAGGAAAGTAGAGAGCCCCTGTTTCTTCAGGATGATATGAGAAATCTATATTAGTCCCACAGCAGGGAAATGTCTGAGTCTGTCTTCATGCAAAAAGCTGTATTCATGATTGTTTTTGTTGAAAGGGAAACCCAACTTTGGCGTACGTAAGGACAAAGAACCTGATGACGAAACACAAAAGCTCAATGAACTAAAAAAGCCATGCGTAAGCTGTGATGTCACTCAAAACAATATGTGACGGCCGCTGTGATGACCCCTCTTAAGTGCAAATGACCTCCTGCACTAACCACAGTAAGCATGCAACTTTGCTCTTGTACTTACAATACTGAAAATCATAGTTTGAAGCATGCAGTATTATTGTAATACAGCTTGAATGCTTTCTCCCTTGTAAGTAATTTTGGATAAAAGCATCCGCTAGACGACTCGATGCAGAACGTATCAAAAACCTTGTGATGCCACGGTGCCAAAAACACTCTGATGAGTGTGAAGTCCTGCAATGAAAAAAAGCATTACAAGCAAAATGCACATTAAGTATGATGTGACAATGCATATTATTATCATCACCGTGCAGGCAAAATTACCTCTGTCAGTGTTACATTATTACATAATGGGATAATAGCCTATTGATGCATTCATATGTCAGCAGCACTTAAATGTTTTAACAGGCTGCAGAAAGGCTAACACCAACTATGGGAAGCAGTCTAGGGCTTTTATTGCAGGATTGAATTAGTCTATGGGATTTAAGAAGTGGAACAGAATCACAGCATAGTATGATATTTGAGTACCCCGATCCCAGAGTAAATAACTGTCTACATTCAACTCTGGGGGCAGAGGGTACTGGGTAGCAAAGAAGCAAAAGAACGTTTCTGCTGGCTATCTGATAGAACTAAGTCTTGCCAAACCATCAAAAGCTTTACATCAGATTTAAAATCCTACTTTCATGATCTTGCTTTTAACTCAGACTGAGCCGCCACCACCGTTGGGGATTGTTCATCTTTTTCTATCGTAGTTTATTGACAACGGACGTTAAGCACACCGGCTCAACTCATGTTGTTCTAACCTGACCCCTGGTTCATAAAACTTAGGAAAGGAACATGTCCCACCTTCGACACCTCACGCACCTACGCACAAGTCTTATCTCAGCTCGACCCAGATTTCAGAACCAGAACCAGATTTCACTGCGGTGCACGTTTTAATGCAATTTGATCCAAAACAAAGCAATCGAACAAACAAGCAAGCAAACAAACAAGCAAGTAACTAAGAAAAGCAAAAGCCGTACGATGGGTTGTAATTTATTCTTCACACGCTATTGGTCATGGATCGATGCGCGTTCACGACGCTCCGAGGTTGGGAGAGAGAGAGAGGGAGAGAGGGAGAGGGAAGAGAGCGAGAGAGAGGGAGAGGGAGAGACAGAGAGAAGACGGGGCGCTGCAGCCGCACCAAGTGTCCGCCGAATGTGCGTCTCTTCCCGCAGCCGATGAACCTTCCCCGCATTCCTATGTGCGCCAGCTGACCGGGACCAGGCTTCCACCTCTGCACGGATCCAGGAGTCCTCCACCGGACTGCGCGTTTTTTCAGGTGAGCCCTCCATCCTCCTCCTCCTCCTCCCTCTCCTCTTCCTCCTCCTCCTGGTGCATGCATTTACGTGCAATCCGTGTTTAGGAAGGCGGACTCGGTCGCATTCGTGTCCATTTCTCGGTTGCTGTCCAAGGTGCTGTTGAGAGGAGGAGAGGAGAGGAGAGGAGCTGAGAGGAGAGAGGAGGGGATGGGAGGGGAGAAAACACAGCGTGTAGTGGGAGCAGGAGCAGGTTACATGACTCCGCTGTTTCCATGCAATAGGCTGCTCAGTGTTGCAGACTGAGCCTCCCAAAGACGTCGTGCATGCTCTGTTTTGTCGTGAGGGGGGATGGACGGAGGATGAAGCCCTTTAAACGTGCACACGGCTTGCGATGCGTTTGCACGGTCTTGCCCGCTCCGGCTATGGCTGCTCTACCCGAATGGATGTATCTAAGCTGCATTGTAGAGTAGCCTACCTCCTCCTCCTCCTCCTCCTCCTCCTCCTCCTCCTCCTCCTGTGTGTTGTTTTACTGCATTTACCGTTGTCAGGGTCCAGGTCTTCATCTCAGCTCTGTTGCAGTCTTAGGTTGCATGCTACAGGACTACTTCGGATGTCAACAAACAGTAAAACGGTTCCAGGTATTGATTTCTTTTTTCATCTGAGAATACAGTGGTAGTAGTCCGGGGTGGCTGTCAATCATTGCTTTTCAGGTTGAACTTTAGCCCCATTCACTAGGAATTAAAACGGTTCCACTAGTGCAAAGCCAATCCCCCCATCCACCCACATCCCCCATTCTTAAAAAAAAATGTCCTTGTGGAGACCTTGTGAGATGTTCAACACATGTGGCCCCGCACATCTGTTCCATGTGCAAATGTCAAATATGTTGAAATGTGGAGCCGGGCAGGAGTCAGGTGGAGATTCCTCCTCCCTTCAACGTAAGGTCAAGTCACGTTCACACTTCATTGTTCTTCTTATGGAACGAAATATCAATTCTGTCCGCCACAGGAGCACCTGACATTTCCTGTGGCAGATTTACCTATTGGATCATGGCACAGACCAACAGCAGTGGGCAGGGAACCAACGGGGTAGCGGATGAATCCCCCAACATGATAGTGTACAGAAAGGTAAGGCTGCTGCTATTTTTAGTCTGCACGTGCATGCATGTGTGTGTGTGTGTGTGTGTGTGTGTGTGTGAGACTCTCTTGCATCAATTTAAGCGACGATGAGCTGCGCATTAGAAATTGCCAGCGCTAATGGCAAGACAGTCCTCTTGTGCCATGGATGATTTAGGGTTGCAATGCTACATTGGCTTGATGGGAGCATGGGGAGAACAAGCAGTATCTCTCACACATCGTCCATGACATGCAAGTAGTCAGAGCGTACACACACACACACGCACGCACACACACACACACACACACACACACACACACACACACACACACACACTCATACACACACACATCACAACATTCAGCACACATTCTTTCAGTTAGAGCATCATCTCTCGCTGCTAACATGTCGGAGGGTGGATTTTTTTTTTTAACTGTCTGACATTAATGGAACCGAGAGGAAGCCAAGGCCTTTTTTATCCATTGTTCATTACACTGCCAGCAGTGCATTTCTTCATGGTTAAATCAGTTAATACATTAGAGAGTTGAGAGAGAGACAGAGGGAGGTGGGAGGGGGTGCGAAATGGCCCACTGCTGAGACACCTTAATCCAGTGCCGCTCCAAACATCAAACAGATTAATGAAATAATAATCTGCAGGGAAGACAGCATTTGTTTTCTTTCGGGCTTGAGGTCCAATTATAGAAGGGTTTGAATTAGACCAACTTAAAAGCTCGTGTGAAATGTGAGATCTGAGAAGGTTGTGGCTTCATTCTTGCACAAAAATCTGCCAGATTTAAAATGAGTTAAGGGGGTAGAGGTGTCTGTAATATTAGATTGCATCTTCCACCTTGTTTTAGCCTGATCCCTCCATCTAGCCATTAGTTTACCTGCTTTGTCCCTTTATGGTATTTCTGCTGTTGCCTATCTCCAGTACACATGGGGCAAAGGCAGAGAATGCTCCCTGGACGTATCTCTACACACACACACACACACACACACACACACACACACACACACACACACACACACACATTGTTTTTGGACCCTTGCTTACATAGGGAGAACACGGTTAAATCCACAGTACGTACGGGATTTAAACAGGGGGCCTTACCACTCAGCCCACTGTGTGGTGTTTTAGTATAATCCACGCTGTGTTTTACTTCTCCGCTACCTAATTCTCTCATCCCACATATCCCTAAGCACCATTAGGTTTGGTTGGATTGCAGTCCAACCGAGTCCCACAAATGTATTAAACGGGACAGCGGAGCACCAGCAGCTGTGTGAAAGCCAAGTCAACACTGGCCTGATGGGCAACGCGGTGTTTTGCTTCGCCCTGCGACGCGCCGTCCAAGTGCCCATTTTCTCGTCTTACTCGTGGATGAGTCGAGCGTAGAGTGAATTTCTTCATTTCATTCCTCTCTCTTCACCCCTCAGCGAACGCTCCCATTCCATCTGTGACTGCTTGTGCGCACCAGAACGAGGGAGCGCTTGGCGTGGTGTCATAAAGGGACGGTATTTTACGGCACTGAGAGCGTGTTAGGGGGATATTACCGCCCGTGTGGGACCAGATTTGCTGTGTCGCTTCGTGATTCGCGATTTCAATTGTGCAAGTCACAATTTTCCGGATCGAGCCGGAGCGAGATGATGACGGCTCAGGAACCAGATTGCTCATGAAGTAGGCCAAATATTGTGCATAATTCAGATCGATGAACATTTCTGGCTTTGTCAGTCCTTGCAAGTTTTGCTTGTCGTGACAATAGAAGACATTGTGTCGTTTATTCAATTATCAAAACTAAGCCGATGCATGAAAACTCGTCACATCCTGTTTAGGAGGAGGACATATTAGCTTAGGGTCTTTGCAGCTATTGAATTACATATGAGGTCTCTTTCCTTCTCCTTCCATCGATCCATAAGTCCTGTTTTTCGATTGAGGATCTGTAGAAGCAAGTATGCAAAGAGGGAGTCTGGCCTGTGTGCCTTATAAACCCTAACCTCGAAATTAGAGGCCAAAATGGATTTTAGACCAAAGTATCAGTTTGGACTGATGAATTTCTTGGTCACGAAGCTTTCATACATCCTCAAATGCTCCTCTTGACCACACATGGCCACAGCTTGGCTTTGAACACTGCCTGACCTAGATACACTGCAGAATGAGAGAACATGGTGAAGGCAGCGGGGATGAAGTCGCGCGTCTGGAGTGGGTTTAAGTTAAACTGCAAGAGGATGAGCGCCGAGTGTGGACACGGCTGCGCCGCCAGGAAGAACAGGTGCCCCCGACGCTTTTAAGATGGAGATGACTTGGCAGAGGTTTTGCAACCCACACTGACTGCGCCACACAGAGACGAGGCGAATTCTCAAGAGGGAATTTTTTTTTGGTTTGTTTTTTTTATGTCCCGTTCCGCTGCTCAGACCACTTTGTGCATCGATATCGCGAATACACCAGAGTGGATGTTCACCAACTGGCCACAACTACTCCCAAGTTGACAATGCGCCGTAGTGAATAGTAGTGGAAGGATTATGTAACGCGAGCAGAGGGTTATGGTTGACGACAGCAGAAAGTGGTTTGATAGACTTTCCACTGGGAGCATAACTATATCCTTTCACTCTCTCAATCCCTCTCTCCCCCCCTCTCTCTGTGGCCTGTCCACCCCTCCGCTCCTGTCATTATACGGGCCTAATGAAAATGGATGGGCGAGCCGAGGTGTCGACCTGCTCGCTCTGGAGACGTGCGCTGAGGTGTCCGCTCTCCCCAAGGACGCGCGCAAGCGGCTCGACCGAGCGCGTGCAGCGCGTGTACGTATCGTAAGCGGTAACTCGGAACTGCACACGCGGCTTTTAGGCGGCGAACGTGTGGGAATGCGCGCGCAGCTGGCACCGTGATTAACTTGTTTATCGACGACGGTCGCTCGGTGACCCTGAAAATTGAATCATGTAGCATATGAACGAGAAGAAGGGGGTGCCTATAACTAATGTGACACAATTCGGCTGGCTTGTCGAGGCGTCCCGGTAAAAACGTGCCGTGGATTGATTCAGTAATATGCCTCGTGTCCAAATCATTATTTATCATATGTAAGCCTGTGTGATGTTATGCAGCTCCAGTGCCGGGCTTATATCACCAAGTGTGCCAGATTGCGTCGTATGTGTGTGTGTGCTCATTCCTGCTCACATGTGTGCACCATGAATAATGTGGGATGCATGTGTGAGCATGTGTGTGTGCTGTATGTAGGGCGAATGTTGCTAAGATAGAGTCCTGAATTTTTTATGCGAGCCTAAAACAGCTCCGGCGAAGTCCATAGCTGCTCAGCGTGAACGGGGAACATCTTCTCTCACCAGCCAGTGCTTTGTGCCTGTCTGTGTGCGTGTGCGTGTGTGCGTGTGTGTGCGTGTGTGTTTGGACGTACACTTCAGGATGTGCGAGCACGGGCGTGCTGTTTGTAATTACGTCGGCGGCAAGGCAGAGGAAATGAAAGCCACGGCGACATACAGTATGTTGTGAGACCAGATAACTATCGTGAAACGACAATATTAATCCGCGCATTTGCTCTCCGACGGGGGCGCAGCCTCTTTGGCTCTCGTCCATCCCAACTTCTATGAGAGATAATGTGAGATGTTGTCTCGATTGAGGAGAGTCCACCGTAGCCGCGCGCAATTGTCCGGGCGTCTCAAGCGGCGCCACAGAAATTCGGACAGTCGTTTGGCTCGGATGCAATCATCTGACATTGGAGTTTGACGTCTCCCGTGGATTTTCACAAAAAGATAGCACTTGATGTCACTCGATCATGGAGAATCCGCCAAACAAATTGTTTCGCCTCGTGACAACAATGGCACGATCCAGCGCTGTCGGAGAAATACAATTTTTACATCTCGGTATTCAGATGAAGCAAACTGCCACAATTACATGTGTATATTCATATTGTCAGTATGTTGTAACCTGGGGTCTGATCTTCACTTGTTGTGTAGTATCTGACAGCCGAGGCACCGGCCCACTCATGTTTACATCTTAACTGCCGACGGGCATCCTGTAATTGTTCTTACAGCAGGCTCCTGTCTCCGTGTCAAGAGTCGTTTTTGCAACGCTGTGTGTTTTTTTTGTGTTTTTTTTCCCCTGCTCCCTCTCCTATCGAGCACGTGACGCTGCGTGACGGCGTCACCTCCAGCCGATACGTTCTGCTGTTTACTCAAGTGTCAAAGCTGCGCGTCGTCGAGGTAATTGGTCCCCAGTGCAACTTGGTCCTTTCTGCGGACGGCGGCGAGGCGCAGCCGCCGCGTGAGCGTGCATCTCGTAGCTCTCGCACATGCCAGCGCTTCCTCGTAGCACGTAAACAGAGCGAGCGTGCCATTTTGCTCGCGCTGTGTCGCATATCACGTTGAGTACAATCATGACAATAATCATTCGGCACGGCCGCACAGTTTATCCATCTCTCGCTTTGCGCACTTTGCACCCAACAGGGTTGTGGGGGCTCTGGATGCGAGCATGTTCCGACTGGGATTGCAACTGGGAACCTTCCTGTTGTGAGGCGACTTTTCAGCGAACCAGTATCATTCTTTCAATACCTTCACAACCATGGATGTGTGTTAAAGGAGCAGAGATGGTGTCATAAGTAGTACCCATTTTTAAAAAAAGGACAAACCAAAGAGATTGATTTATTATAATACTTATGATATTTGTTCACTGGCTTTAGCAGTTTCTAACTACATCCGCTTCAGGAAGCTCTGGCCTTCACACATTTGCAAAGGATGTGCATGAAGCACGATGAGATTTGAACTGTTTCCCCTTAGTGTGACTTAGTAATGAAGTGGTGGACAAACAGAAATAACAAATAGGGCAAAGGTATTAGTGCATGCTATTGATTTATCAATTGATTAAGTGGTTGTGTACAAGAGATCATTTTGCAGGAACAGGACTGTCATTCTCCTCTGCATTGCTGCAACACGGCAGTAATACGGTATTGTTAGACGACGCAGAGCTGCAGCCATTATTAATGCACTGTGTCTTGGTTGAGACCACTCCAAATTCACTGGAGATCTCCTCACTGAAAAGAATTTTTCAATCTAGGCCTAATCTGCATCTGTTAAACCTAGTCCGTATCAGCCTTGCCCTGCTATCAATACAATTTCCCAACCATCCTACATTGTTCATGAGTCACAAAGCGGAGGGGACTGAATACATTTTCAGCTTTTCCGCCGTTAAGAGCCAGATTGAAGGGTTTTTGTACTGCCTGCCTCCCTCAATCTGCAATCAGAAGATCAGGAAGACCGGGAGAGAGGGTGGGGGGTGGGTGGTGGGTAGGGGGTGAGGTGGGATGATCTATAATTGCCAGATCAGACAGAAATCTTTGTGTGTGAAGTGGGCTCTTTGTATGTCAGCTTGCCAACCGGGCGATTTCTCTTCCTGTGTTTGAAAACATGCATGTTCCTTTCTGCACATGCACTGAGGGAAAGTGTGGGTGTCGAGCGCACACTGTTAGATGTAAAATTGGCATTTATGGCTTTGTGCATTTCAGTAATCCGTTCTTCCTGTATACGCTGACATCAATACCTAGACGCCAATTAGATGGGCTGACATTAGTGACACGCGTTACAGTCAATGGAAGCACAGCTTTGTCAAACCCCTGGGCTCTGAAAAAAGGTCTCCCAGCCCATTTGTCATGAAGAAATATAGACATGGTACACTTTGCAAATAAGATGACTGACTAGAGGCTGTTTTGATGAATGTCCTACTTTCAGTATTTAAAGACGCTCAATTAAGAGAAACAAAGACAAAGATAATATGTACTCAGTAGATGGCATTATCAGATGAAAGCTGTAATTATTTTTCTTTGGCTTTTGGTCAGAATTGGTGGCTGTAAATTTATGACTCCTACACTTGCAGAGAATTACCTTCTTATGGTTTGCAACTGGTTTGAAATTGGGTGCAAAGGTAATGATGCGCCCGCTAC
The DNA here is from genome assembly GCA_029224185.1 of Karalla daura. Taxonomy (NCBI): domain Eukaryota; kingdom Metazoa; phylum Chordata; class Actinopteri; order Chaetodontiformes; family Leiognathidae; genus Karalla; species Karalla daura. The sequence goes on from CM055200.1 coordinate 2,936,327, forward strand.
ATCTTACCAGACAAATACATTCCAATCTCCCCGCTTCGAATGGTGGCGCCACCCTGTGGTGACAGCAGTAATGACATCGTGGTACACAGCAGTGTCCGCAAGCTGAGACACAAAGCGAGGACTAAATGAGACATGTTGAGTCAGTCGGCTTTAGAGAGGGTGTTTTTTTTTTATTCCTGACTGATTCCACTCTGGGTGCTAGAGCCGAGCTGAACACCTGCACACTCCAGTTCCTCAACAGACATCACAGCTCTGCTGAAGAGAAATTGAACAGCCAAAATATTTATTTTGAGTTAAGTTAACTTGCATATGTTGACAGTCCATCCATTAGCCCGTTAAACTTATTTGGCTGTTAAACTGACATAAGTATCTCCTCCAGAGACAGTGCATATAGCCACTGGGCAGTGCGTGGAGGCAGCTTTGAATGCAGAGTTGGTCAGTAGGTCTTGAGATAAAAAAAGATTCCATAGTGAACTTCTCTGGCTTTGTTTTGGACTCCCCATGCGAAGACAGTGAAAAGATACTGTGGCCTGTCTTGCTCCCCGCTCCGTCTATGTGTGCCACAGCTGGAGTCTTACGTCCTGTCTGTCAGGGTTATATAAGGTCCTAAGGAAGCCCGGGCATTAAGATAAAGGCCTTGCCTCTGTCTGGTCATTTAATTCCGGCTCAACATTTAGCGAAAGATTACAGGAGAACTAATGCGAGAGTTGTGAATGAATCCTCTGCCTTCTCTAATGTCATGGTACTAATGAGGAGGGAGATGCTCAGTTAGGACAAGCGAGAGGATACACGAGGCGACGCGGTTTCATCTCTGCTTCGCACACTCACCGCACACTTGGTACACGTCTGGGAGGCGTCCAAAACACCAGTGCACCCTCGCTATTTTGCTGTTTGAACGGTAGTCCTAACTCTGCTGACCCCCATCTCCACATGAAGCATTTGTATTGCTGTCTGTCTGTAGCTGTTTCCGATGACGACTCCTTCCCTTCCACATGCCGTCTACGAAGTATAAATCCTTGCCTCCCCTGCTCCTCTCGATGTTGTTTGCCTACTTGGTTTAGAAACTAGTTGCTGTTTTTTACAAGAAAAAAAATCCCCTTAACACGTGCATCAGAAAAGGCGTAGATTAACCATTTGTGCTAAACAGACCTCAGGCCCATGACGTGAAGGATGAATGATGACACCCTCATGTAATTTATCCTAATTGCAAAGATGTTTGTTTTTTCTTTTTCCCCTGAAGATCTCAGCGCTTCGCAGATACGATTACAACCTCTGAAGCATTCGGCCAACAATAAATAAACGATTGGAGGATTGTTGTTCTCCAAAACAAACTCTGTATATTTCATAGCTGCCTGAAATCACTGCCAAAGCTAAAATCATATTTGCACATCAAGCGCCTTCAAAAGTAAACAGAAATAAGAAATCTTATCTCCTCGGCGCAGTATTTCATGCATTACCTCCCTTCTCTGCAGTGTATTTTGGCAGCTTGAAGCAAGAATGTTTCTTTTTTTTTGCAAAACACCCTTTTATTTTTCACTGTCTCTGTCTAGACTCATGAAAGCAGTTCTCTCAGTCCCTAGACTTTTTCATCCCCGTTTCCCTTTTGCTCTGGTGTTCGCACTTTGCCCTCTTCCGTTTCTACCCCCACCCCCACTCCACCCTCCCATGCCCTCTTTTGTTCACTTTCAGGTCTTTGATGTTTCCCATACGCTCGCAATACCGCACTAACTTTCTCCCTTTGTGTCCGTCGCCCTGACACACGTGCACCTCGCCCTCTTTCCCTCTCTCTGCCCCTCCCTCCCTCCCTCCCCACCAGTGAAGCATCCATCCACCTCTGTCTCTCTGTCCCCTCCTCTCACATCCCTTGCCTCTCTTTGAAGTCATCAGAGCTCTAGTCAGAGCTCATGCCACTCCAGTCAGCTTTTATCCTCGCACGGAGAAAAAAAAAAGAGGAGAGGAGTGGAATGTATTTAGACCCTGCTGGAGCACAGTCATCTCTCCTCCTGTGCGGAATGATTCACTTGTGACTCAAAGCTTTATTGGGAGCTCTCGCTATACAAACAACCAGTAGATGTGGCATTTTCTATCCAAATTGACTGGAACTGTAACTGAGAGTGCTGGCCTGATTGTCCCCCTGCAGCTCGGTGCCTCTCTCAACAATGAGAAGTCGGTCTCCCAGAAGCAATCATGTCTCGGTGATTAGCCTGCCATGACATGCTGCCACACAAATCCAATACCGGCAAAATAATAAAAGTCAAACATCAATTGTTCCAAAGGGTACATTTTCATATGTTTGAGACGTAGATTTTCATTTGCCAAACAGACGGAGACACACCTCTGTCTGGAGCTGCGAGTTTCTCGACTCATCACCGGGGCAGAGACGCTCTCTCTTTAACACACGCATGCACGCACGCACACGCACACACACTCACACACACACACACACACAATAGTGCACGCTCTGGGCTTCCAGGTTGCACTGTGCTGAGCAGCTTCCACCTGCAGCCTACTGAGGCTCACAGCTTCACACCATTAGTTCAGCTTAGCAAGCACAGTCATCCACGGCGCAGACTTGTCTATAAACCTCGGGCGCCATCTTGACTCAACCTGCTGCTTCTTTCTCATCCCTTCCCCTCCGCTAAAATGTAGGAAAAGTGGCGCCTGCTCACAAGGAAGCGTAGAGGCCGCGTGACTTTGTGGTGTTTTTCGATCAAACAACCTCACAACGCTCGAGAAGCTTCAGCTTCGGAGTGTCCTTAAAAGTGTCAGGCTTGTGACGGTGAAAGCTTTATGTCTCATATGAATGTACTGAGTTAAATTGGATTTTAAATGTCAAGTTTAAGCTTGCTGGTTATGTAATGTTAAGCACGCTATACTATTTCCATATATTTTAATATCTAGCGAGGCACTTGAAAGCATTATTATGGCAGCTGTAAAATATGCAGAGCATCAAGTCGTGTCTGGGCACTTGCGTAAACAAAGTGATCAAGGGGCGATGGAAATTTCCCTGGGAAACGAATTTGCTACGTTTTTGGAGACGGGCTCCAGCAAAGTGGGTAAGACAATGGATGATTGGGTTGCCGAGAAGCTCCGCGAAGCAGCAAATGGATCGCTCCAAAATGCCATGCATTCATGATCCCGGGAGGAAGATTCATAATCAATATGGTGGAGAACACAACCCAACCCCCGCCCCCCCCCCCCCCCTCCCCACACCCCCGCCCCTCCCTCCCCAACAGCCTCTCGAGCGCCATCTTTGCAGTCGCTGACTCGGGACTGTCTCAAAATTGAACGCAAACGCGTCATCCACATCGACCGGAGCTGTGGGTGTTTGGCCCCATACTAATTAGCAAGTAATAGCACTAAAGCGCGCTGGCTGAACGTTATACCTGCGAGCGTGCAGATGGTTGCGTGAGCTGTGGCGGGCCGGTGGCTGCTCTGCTGGCGTCCCCATGACAACCTCGCCGCGGCTCTCTGTCAAATACGATTATCTCAGACACTCCAACAATGTGTCCGGCACACCCCTCAGCTCGCAAAGTGACAGGACGGCGGCGTTGCGTGCGTTTCGGTATTTCCGTGCTTGCCCGGCCGCATAAGTGAGCAAACATTGACACACACACACACACGTACACACACACACCCACACACAGCAACGCACACAGGCACACACGCTTCCAAGAGTGCTGCTGCTCAGTCCACGGAGGCCTGCAGTGCACTTTCACTTACAGCTACTCTAAATGAAAGGGAGGGAAAGCGGGAACTTGACTAGAACGTCTAATTTAAAACTTACCAGGGTACTTCCATTTTGGGCTCCTTAACGCTTTGTAGCATCAAGGACTCCTCAACGTCTCGGTACCCTGCTTTTCACAGTTTGACTTTTAGTCGAGCTGTGTCATTACAGTAAAATGTCATCTGTCAAACAACTTTCCCGAGTAGGAACATTTATTTTAACCTCTGCTGGTCGCACCATTTACATTCTGCCTACGGGAGCAATAATAATGATAATAGTCATCATTTTGTTGACCCCATTTATATCATAAGTGACGGATTGAATAGCACATCTCAGGGATAAGGTGAAATCCATAGCACACAATTCAGACAACTGGAGGTCAGCAGAAATACAAGTCACCGTTCTCATTTCCTCTCAAAATTTTCCAGATGATACACCAGTGTGTCTATCCTGCTGTGCTACTGTCTCCCCTTTTCACATGTTCTATAGCTATTTTTAAAAGGATCAGATTGTTTAGCCCAACACTGATAATTAGAATATACTGTGTGTCAGATTCTCCATCTCGTCTCTGTGTGGCCTGTAAATCAGTGACTGGACAATGTTAACAGTGTTTCTTATCTGCCATTAAGGCCCCGCCATAGATCTTGTAGACATGTATACTGGCTGCGTTGCCTCTTCTATTCCTGTAGCCTCTGCCAGACAAAAGGCAAAATGTGCTATTTAAGCTCGAGCGGAGTGAGCAAAAGACAAGGTCGGGATTGACAATGCATTCGGATGTGGTGGGCAGGGTCTCGTATTCCTTGCAACACGCTGATTTGATTTGTCGATACTGGCTTCCCTGGCCTGTAATGTCAGCGGCGGCCTGCTCGTAGGGAGGAAGTGAGAGGGTGAGGATGGATGTTCGTGATCTGAATCACCCGAGTTTCACGAGATTTGCCATTAGCAAAGCTGTCCCACATAAATGTATCAATTGAGTGTGATTTATTTTTCCCACCAGGCTTGTTTGCAACATCCCTGTTCCCTAAATTGTTCATGTATGACAAAGCTGACAGCCCTGCCAATGACCACATGTTGCTCTGTATGTCCATCTGTAGTAGTGACACACTTTTAATTCCCCCTGTTTTTGATCCTATTTAGCTACTGTAGCATCTCCGTATTTAGGGTCACTACCTGGTGAGCTGGTGGCGACGTTGTTTTGAAAGCCCCCTCCTCCCATCATCATCTTCATCGCTCCAGAGTTTGAGTGTCACTTGCGCTCAACTGTCTGCCCTTATCGGCGTATTGTCTATCCTGGCTATTGTGTCCTCTCAAGTGTGCATGTGTGCGTGTCCTGTCAGATACCCGGCCCTTGCCTTGTCTCCTGCCTTCTCCTCTGCAGACAGGAGAAGGCAGAAGAATGTCAGCCTGCCAGTATCCAGCTGCTTCACTCTTATTGGTATTCGGGGCACACAGAGCTGTCCTGAGTGTCTGTTGCACGTGCCAAGGAGGAATGTGGGAAACAAGGGGATGGAGAGAAGAGGAGGAGGAGGAGAGCAATGAGGCCCCCTCCATCTCATGTTATGTGGGCCTAAAAATAGACAGCATACTCCCTTCTTTTCTATTCCCAGAGCATCTCTTTTTTCCATACCTATCCGCTCTCCACGGATCTCTTTCTGTTTTCCTCTCCTCACATCCTTGTCCTCTTCCTCCTTGTCATCCTGTTTGTTCTAAGTAAACATGCTCTCCAGTGTCCAATGATAAGACTCCTTAAGTGTATTGCCAGACAGTTTGGACAGTTCAATTAGGCGCGCCCTGATCGAGGATTAACTATAGGGGTGATTTCATTTAACATTACTGTATTCCCAAGGCCAGACTGTTCTGTGGAGCCACTGGATATAAAAACATGATTATTGAATGCGCCTAAGTACAAATCCATTAGCCTCAACAACCGCTGATTGGGAATCTTGATGAGTGTGGAAATCATAGTCTTTGTTGTGGTTTTATTGAATTGTAAATGATTGGATGTAATTATTTAATGCGCGGCTGATTAATACATGACAGCTCGCTTTCTTTACCCGGGCTGCGTACACACCACCATTATCAATTAGATTAAGTGCCGTGTCCATTTTTTTCCAAAGACAACTTTTGCACCGTGCATTAAAAAAAAAAAGTAAGTAAGCTGCGTTTTTCTGCCTTTATCTACTAATTTCTTATAGCATGCTGTTTGAGTGATGAAATCATGGTAGGTGGGCAGGAGGGATATTGGCTTTCAGTGGATTATGTTCTAGCACATGGCCAACCTTGGCTTAGTCATCGCGCCCACTGCCCGCCCACCAAGAAGATGAGAACGAGAGAGATAGAGAGCGAGAGGGAGAGCGAGTGAGTGAGAGCGAGGCCTTGCCCTAGGAACACTATCCCACCACCAGTCAGCAACACATCATAGTAGATGTAGAAATAGACAGAGCTCACCGCCTGTGGAATAGTCACACACTGCAGTGGAAGTTTAAGCCCCACCAGTGTCATACATCGATTATGTGTTGCGCTGATGGGATTAATATGGACGATAGAAAAGCACTCTAAAGGAGGCAAAAATTGTGAGCAAGTGTGTGATCATGTAAAGTTGGCTACCTGGGTCAGAATGAACAGCGTAGAGTAAGAGTGCACACAGATTTAAAATACACACACACACAGGTATGCGCCCTGCAGCCTATCACTGAAAATGAATACCATTACTCGTCTACAGTGCCTGCTCATCTGTACATCTATGCACTTTGACTGCAGGCCTTCATTTAAGTTGCTCTGGTACTACTGTACATGAAGGCAAAAGCTGCAAAAACAAGATTCAGAAGGTGGAGAAACTACATGAAGGAAAACAACCTTTGGCTAAAAACAATAAAATGTCCGCATGCTTATTTATTTTATTGCAGCATTCATTGATTTTTTCGCACCACCTTGGGGCAGTGGAGCAACTTTCCACAACATGTGCGCTAGTTATAAAGCAGCGGCCTACTCAGCCACTTCAGAGCAGTGCTACTGTTCACTTGTTTTTGCGTCCACCTAATGAATCAAATTCCAGTATTCAGTCCTTGTAAGAAGCTTTTTTTTTATTCTTCCTCCTGAGGGAGACTTTGAGCTGCCTGTTCTTACACCACGCTAGCAGCTAGCTGATGATTAGCGCACTGACTGAATACCAGACTATTCACTTGTGTCGTCAGATCGATAAGATGGAATTTAGAAATTGGACTCATTTGGCTTCAGCTGCTCAGGTGCATGTGTGACGCATTGTTTTACTGTTTCTTTTATGTATTGAATGAAAATAGAGGAAACGTCCTTCTCGTAGCCAAAGTATTGCTCTGGTGTGATACTGAGTGGATTAGCCTGGAGGAAGCGGGTTTGGAGGGCACAGTGTTTGGCTGAGAGCTTCGCCGTGACCCGTAAGGGTCACAAATTAACAACAGCAGAGGATGAAAAGTTAATATTTTACTATGAAAAATGTCATCACGTCAAGCTGTGGGGCTTTAATTTGCTTGAGGGTATTGTATAATGCTTTCAAATGTGTGGTGGATGCATTAAGCATGAGATGGCAGAAAGCAACCGGCTGGCAAATTTGGAACAAGAACAGCATTAGCCGCAGCGATGTCAAATGAGGATAAATGCCAGTGTTTTATTTATTTATTTATTTTATTTTTTTGGGTTGCAAGGAGCAGGCATTGCTGTCTGACTACCTCTCATCCGTGATTCAATGCATCTCTCGCCCCCTCTCTCTCTCTCTCTCTCTCTCTCTCCCTCTCTCCCTAGTAGAGGGCTGTCCCTCAGGGAGGGCCATGCTGAGGAGTCGAGGGAAATATTGAGCACCCTCCTGCAGCCGTACGCCTGGGACGGCCATCCTCAGGAGATGGCAGGGGGAAAAAAAAAGGGAAAGGAGGCCCCGTGCTCTAAAAACGCTGTAGAAGTTGATGACAGTGCTGAGGGAGGGCGGTGTGGACGCGAGCATCTGTTGGTGACAACAGGAAAGCCTTCCCATGAAACACGGATAACGCCATCTGTCTGTCAGAACGCAGGACAATGAAGCAACTGCTGCCTCGGCTGTTGTGAGCGGGAGCCGACGCGCTTTGATTGTCAACGTCGCAGACAGGAAACGGCGGGGAGGACACGTTCTAGGACGCACTTAACGATGCCGGAGGTTTGAGGGGGGGGTTGGATTAATACACAGAAGTAGTAGTACCTCATAAGGATGTTCACTTCACAGGATATTCTGGTCAGGCCAGGGACAATTTAGCTCGAGGAAGACATCAAAAGGCCTCCGCAGCCGATGAGTGACAGCTCCCTCTTTCACTCGCACTTCATTCACCGTGCGGCTCTGCTTCAGTTTCTCAGACTGGAAACGTTCCAACTATCCGCCGAGTAAATAAGGAGGCACCAAGTACAGTACGCGAGGTGTGCATCGCGCCATCAAGTCAGACTGTGATGAATGTGGCTGATTATAAATTGCGGCCCTGCAAGAGGGTGACGGTGAGAGTATAAGTTATTGGTTCCGCAGACCACAGGTGCTCAACACGACGCTCATGTGACACGTCATCCTATCGTGTCTGAAGACGAGCGCCCGGGGGTATTTATAGCTTCTTCGTCTTTTTTTTCCTTTCTCCCAGTGGCCAGGCAGCCGGCAGTCCAGTGGAGGGACCAGATGCACTGAAAGCCAGGCGCGGAGATAACCACGCGCACGCTTTCACACTGTCACTCCTCTAATGCGCTCGGCGCGCTGCTTTCACATGAGGTGACAGGGGTAATTATGAGGGAGAGGAGTTCAAACACCGCCTACCTTCTCACCTCTGCGCACCTGAAAATTTGCCGCGCGAGGTGGGCGTGCTTTGGGGATCGTCGCTTTCAGAGGGTTGAAGGAATTGTGGGAGGCAGCCGCATCATTTCTGACACGGGGGAAGGTGTGCGCGTGTGTGTGTGTGTGTGTGACTGACACGGCATGTAGCCTTGGCACTTCATTATCAGCCGGCTCTGCGCTACCTCCTGTGACCATTTCACTAAATTACACACGCAAGCACACTTTTCACCTGTTTCTGACCCTTGACTCGATGTTCTGCGCCCTTAAATTCATCCATTCATTCCTATTTTGTTGTCATATTAAAGACTCCCTGCGGATTTTTCGACCCCTAGTAGGGCAGTGATTTAATGTATTATTCATAAGATTATCCGTTCAGACAAATTTGCAAGTAGTGATCGGAACGAAAAAAAGGAGTTCGATATAAGTACAGAAACACAAAAACCATAGCAACATGCCACTGGCAAAACCGTAGCCAATAAGAGCACATGAGGAATCAAAGATCCTCTTGTTTTGCATACATCAGTCTTACTTTCTTCCATTAGCAAATCAGACCAAATCAGATCAAGCCGTTAAAAGGGCTCTCGGTCACACTTCGAGGAGCATTTCAAAGCCGAGAAGGCACTATTGTTGACAACATGCATTTGTTATCATCCAAAAGGAAGTAAAAAAAACAAAAACAAAGAGTCTGTAGTAAGACAGCCATCTGTCTTTCACTGTCCATCACAGCCTGCGTATTCTAATACTACCGGCGATGCGGCTGCTTCTGAGAGTATTTCACAGTGCCACCCGGTTTATCTTATCACAGTCCTCTGTGAAAATAATGGACAAAGCACTACCAACTGGTAAATTATAAAACACATTAACGACATTAAGTGAGAAGAGAGAGAGGGGGCACTGAGGAGGAATAATTATCAACTAAAAAATTCATAGATTGCTGCGGTTTGCTGGGATGCTGGGGACACAGAGCGGCAAATGACAGCACAGCCCCAGGTTTCCGTCTGTGGGACGCATTGTTATTTCAGAGGACGCACAAGGAAGACTAAAGGAAAGCAAATACGCAGTTAGACACCATCCTGAAGTGTGCAACAATGAAGTGACACCCCTGGAAACAGATGCTGGGTGCGATGGACGGCTCAATGGAGCTCGATGAGACAGACGTGCGTTGACGAATGCGGCCGAGAGCGGGGCCGATCGAGCGCCCGAGCCGCGGATGCCGTTAAACGGCTAATCACTGGTTTACAGAACCTGCCTCGTAGCCCAGAGAAATAGAGCGTCGGGATGGAGTAATTGCCTGCACTCCAGGCGGTGTCGTCACCTGGGCATCTGCTCCTCGTGTTCTCCCGCCCCGGCCCGCTGCGAAACAGACTGTTGTCCGTTCCCCACCAGAGCGCCGCGGCCTATAAGAAATGGATGAAGGCGTGTAAGCGAGAGAGAGAGAGAGAGAGAGACAATGAAATTTTAAAATGAGCCACCGTGAGTCAAGAGGAAGAGTATGAATCAGGGCCGGTCAGGAAGGATTAAAGGTGAGCGAAGCAGGCAGAGCAAGTCCATCTGTTGCCACAGCTCAGAAAAGACTCCCGGTCTCTATTTCATCATCATGTATTGGTCCTTTTTAGCTCCATAACCCTGAGTGCTTTACGCTCACCACTCCCAGATGTTTCTGGGCCGCGGGTGGAACAATTAGTCAACTGGTGCGATGAGCAAACTCGTTCTCCAAACAGCTGAACAAATGTTTATAAGGATTTGCCGCTTTCAAATTTGCTGTTTTATGTGAATGAAAATGTCCCAGGCCACAAACAATTCCTCAATTGATTGATAATGTAATGGCCTATATTAATTTACGATGAAAGCAACCAGCTTTTGTGTCAATGTTTTTCCAATAATAGTACAGGTAAATCAGATGTACATTAAGACACACGCAAAGCTTGGAAATGGAGCAAACTATATGTGATGGACACGCAGAGAAAAAGGGAGCGTGGCACAACTAGAATGTGTTTCCATCTATCTGTCTCTCTTTGTCTGTGTCTCTCCAGGCCCTCACGCCCTGCCCCACGCGACCCCCACAACCACGTTCTTTCAGTCTTATGAATGAGCGATGGCGAGCCGCCAAAGATGTCCTTGTGATAGTGGTCACAGGCTGTGTTGCTGTGGTAACTCGGAGACTTAAGATTCATGGCATCTATTCAACAACCTTGTCAGCATGAGCTCAATAACTTCCCCAACCTATCTGCAGGGTCATTTTATTTTGAATGCCCAAGTGGTGCAGTGCCGCTGTACTGGTGCAGGCCTCAGAGTGTGTGTTTAGCCGATGATGTCATGTTTTGTTCGTTGGGCATGAACAGTAGCGCTGGAGTCGTGATACCATGCTTAATTTGAGACATCGGTTTTGGAATAAGACTCACAGTATGTGACGTGTATATTGTGTATTATTCGCTTGTTCTCCCCCCCATTTTGATGGTTTGTTATCTCCAGGAACTCCGTTTTTCTCCCACAGTCCAAAAAGCTGAGCTTGAGTTTAGCTTGCCTGGAAAATTGTCCCTAGACGTGAGAGTGAATGGTGCGTATGTCGTTCAGTGGACTGGTGACCTGTCCAGGGTGTGTCCCTGTCCCCACAACACCATGAAGATACAAAGAACGTCAAACAATGGATGGGATGGATCTCTGCCTTCAGTCCCCTGCCATTTCCCACAGGACTCAATACCATACATAGTATCAATATAATCCATAGCCAGAGTTTACATTGTCATTTTCTGGGTCTTTTTTATGGAATTTATTTTGATCCTATTGTGACACTGCGGGATTCTAATACACTTATGTATATGTGTATTAGTGGATGAGTAGTGATATATGTGCATGTTAGGCACAGAAAACATCCTCAGCACCATATTGATATTGTTAAGTCTTTTGCATTCTGTGAATCTATTTAGAAGAGCATTTAATAATGAAGAATGGTGTCAAGGCGTTCACCTCCAGAGGAGAGGAGAGATGGAAGGGAAAAGGTTTGTGATGAATATCAAAGATCCGCTGTGCCTCTGCAAAGCACTCAGGCGTCGTCAATGCCTGTTGTCAGCAATGCATATGCAGCGTATATCTGTATGTGCCGCATGATCGGTGCAAATGAGCAGTTGACCTCCTCACCCCTGAGATGGGGAAATGAAAAGTGTGCATTTGTCACTCACTTATTTGTGTGTGTGTGTGTGTGTGGCTCTCGACATTGGGAGGAAAATCCTTCAATCAAAGACAAACACCACTCTGTCCCCAGAGATTTAGAGCTTACATAAGAACTGATAATCTAATTAAGGCTTTATGAAAAAGGTGTGCGAGCTCATCAAGGGTAGCGACTGCCCCTCATCAATTCAGTCTCAGCTGGACAGGAACGACATCACTTGAGTATTCATCACCATTATATATAGACAGTGACGGTAAATGGTTGGTTCTTATATCTCCATGACCACTCCAAGCTCTTTGCAGACAAGTCACATCCACCCATTCACGGCCATTCTTACACAATCCGTCTGCTTTAACCAGTAGGTTTAACCATTTACACACATTCACACCTGATGACACACACACACTCACCCCTACAGCACCGCCAGCAGAGGATAGACAAGCAGTAAACTGCGTCACGCTTTCTCCAGAAGGGCACCTTAAAGCGCACTCCATTACGTCTTTCTCGTTCCCATTATGTAACCGTGCGACTGCAAATTCGTGGAGAAAGTATCATCAGCATGCTCTACCTGCAGCGTGTCCTACACTCATTCTCCAAAGTATGGCGAGAGGAACATTGCGTTTTTGGATTTGCTCCATATGCAAATGCACCAGGCTGTCTGGAAACAATGCGAGGCGCGTCACTAAGCTTCAGTGCATCTGCAGTGTAAACCTGTAGAGGTTTGGTTGTTCAACTACTGACTAAATTTAACTTCACTGGTCTTGCTTCTGGTGTGTGCGTCCTTAAGCCACTGCTGGTTTTTTTTTTTGCCTTTTGCTTGTTTTCGGGGGCAAACAGAATGTGAAATATAATCGGGCGGCGTGCGCCACAGGTTGCGTCTGATTCGTTGAACCAGCCGGCTGCGGTTCAGAAGGAAATGAGATCAAGCAACTGCAAAGACTGTGTTATCTAGTCAGGCTGTCACGCTATATAGCCGCAGGTTCTATGCAGGCTGCTCTGCACCGCCCAAGGCAGCCAGACTCGAGCAGGGAGTCACCTATTTTGATGTTGTGCTCTTTAAAATATAATAATCCCGCACCTTCTGGTTTCATAAGCGTGTGTGTGTGAATCCTGTCTGCGGTGTGACTAATAATCACCGTACATAGAGTGCAGTGTAATGATGGGAATGGGTTCCTCGTAGCACATATACTGGGAGGCATATCTGTTCCCCTCACGCAGACACACTTGTCCTCAGGTAACACCATCAAGGTAACACCATTCTGCACGCGCATCTGTTGCAGCAGGGGAATATCAGCCATCACTCTGCAGGCAACCAGACCAGGGGAGAGCGAGAGGAAGGAAAGGGGAGGTTTTAATTTCCTCAGCGGCACCGTCACTCACGGGTGCTTATATCTGCACCAACAGGCGCGAGAGCAAGGCGAATCCTGAATGACAAGTCGATCTGCACATCGCAGAACGAACTAAAGATACAATTCTCCTGTAGGAAGTGGAGGTGGGGTGAGGGGGGGGGGGGCTCAACCTGTAGGTTGTGCAACACTGTCAGTAGAGTGCGCAGTGGCCCGAATGTATTAGCTCACTTCAAATGCCAAGGTCACGTTACGTGTCGTCCGTGCCAACGCACGCCAGTTTTCATGCATATTTCATTGTTTGGATGGGCTTCAAATCCCAGTCCCCCACCTGCCTTTTATATTTTCGGAAAATGAAGGGTCAAGATGACTCCCCGTTCTTTTTCAGCGTCTTCTCGTCTCCAGTTCACGCGGCTGGCAATGCTCAGTCCTCCAATGTTGCCTGGCCGGTGTTATTTTTTTATACACCGTGCCCTCGGAGCAGGGTACAGTGGGCGTGTTTGCTGAAAAATGTTCCTCTCGTGGAGGCACTTCACATCATTGCTTTTAGAAAAAATCGCCAGTGTCTCAAAACCCACAGGATGAGCCACACCGGACGGCTAATGGGAAAAAATGAACATTCTTGAGTGCGCTCTGTTTTTCTGTCCACCAAACTCTCTCCCTCTCGCTCTCTCTTTTTTCTGTCTCTGTCATCCGCGCCAGTTGAGATGATTTACAGCACAAGCACAAGTGGTTTGTGAGCGTCTCGCTCTAATAAACTGTTACACAGGCAACACATGTTACTCCGATTAAAAGGAAGTAGTGGCTAATTCCAGGTATGGGTGTGGATGTGCCTCCGAGCCAAGTTGGCAGGCAGGAAGAAGGACATATTTTGGGCACCGTGGGGGAGGTGATGCCCCATCCTAATTCCCTCAATAGCACAATCAGGTCGTCACGTTGTTTCACACAGTTTATTCAACTCCCTCAGACCACAATAGTGCCTAATGTCCAGCTATATACACGTCAATCTCTTGGGTAACTTAAAGCTATCGAAAATAGGGGTCAGCCAAATGCAGTGAGAAACAGAGGAGGGAAAGATCCCATTTATATTGGACAAGCTTTAAAACATTGATCCAAGTGGACATAAAAACAGACCCTTTCCCGGCCTCTCTTTCTCTCCGGCTGGGGAAACCGATAAAGGTCACTTCCACAGAATCTATCTTCAGGTGCACGGTAAAACTGCTGAGATCCCCCTAAAAACATCCCGCCCTTCTGACACGCTCGAGATAGAACTTTTTCCAACGGGAGCACCTTTTATCACCATCGAGTAAGGTGCACTTAACAAAAGATAAAAAGAAATCTGAAGGTCCGGCATTGATTTCCAAACCCGGGTTGAAAATGTTTTCGGCTCCAAACGGTGCTTCAGAAGACTCTGATTGCACCCCGAGTGCCCTCGGTGATAGTCTTTGAAGTGCCGGGGCCGTGTGCGGCGGCACAGTGTGTGCTTATATCCGGAGCTTTTGTTAGTCACTTCGTATGTACCGAGTCCTGTGCCATCATTATTCAATGATTCACACTGTGCAGCCAAAACACTCACTCTTATCTGCTAAGAGGCTACGGAGACGCAGTCAGACAGCTCTGGGTGGGTGGGTGGGTGGGTGGGTAGATGGATGGGTGGGTGGATTCTGCTGGGGAGGGGAGAGGAGGGGGGGGGTGAGAGAGAGAGAGAGAGAGAGACAGAGTGTTTTTCTCTAGTGGGAAATGACTTTCCTCTCTTCCTCACAACGTGAAGCCAGAGAGCATCCCGACTTCAAGAGCTTCAGATCGTGAATATTCACGCTGGTGGCATTTTACCACGTGTAGGCGGCAAGGGTTTGCGGCGATAGGAGAGAGCATGTGTGTGTGTGTGTGTGTGTGTGTGTGTGAAGTATTGATCACTGTTGCTGTTGTCCTTGTTTGCTCTGTTTCTCACTGTGCCAGCTAACTCTCAGGGAGAGACAGTGAGACACCGTTACAGGGAGGAGGTTGGCGTTATTAGGCACACTTAGTCAACGGGGATGAGCCGCACGCATTAAGGACTGAAAGAAATGTTTCAGAGGAGCCGAAGAAATGATGCATGGAACACATGCAGAGCGGTATTTTCAGTGTGGCAGTTTTTTTTTAGGGTGACTTGCTCGGATTATGTGGTGATATTTTTACTTCCCGCTGGAATTAATCATGCATTTTCATCTCAGGAATCCCACTTTCTCTTCTCACTTTGAAGTGGTGTTGGTGGAGGCGCGGCAGAGAAAAGTCTCACTCCTTGACACCTCGACTGTTGGATGTCCACATTTTCTTCTTGAAGCTCCGCAGGCTCCATTATGCGGTGATCAGAGTGTCTATTGAGATGAACCCCACCTCAGCCGGTGGCTTCCTTCATGTCCCTGAATGACAGGAAGTGGTGAAGGGCTGCGACTGCAGCAGTGGCTCGTCTTCAATATGAACTGTGGCAGCCGGGCACTGAGACTCCTGCTGGTGAAGACTGTGGTCGTGTTCAGAAATACACTAATCCTCAAAAAACAGCAAAATGGAAGCAGAAATAAAGGATAGCCAAAAGTATTTATTTCCACCACAGTAAGCCCCTGTGAACAATTTGCACTGGTTTTGAATTATGGTCAATGACGGGTGATATCTGGAAATATGTGAAAATGAGCATTTTCGTCATGACACTCTTGTCATGACACTCTTGTTTTGGTTTCTGCCTCCCTCCCTCAGCCTCACTGTCCCTTTAACTCCCCCCCTCTGACTCTTGGGTTACAGTATTCGCCTGCACACCATCAGTGTCAATTAGCCTGCGATCGCTAACCAGGATGATTTCACTGCGGGGTATTTGACAAGATACAAGCTGCCATGATAACATTGTGCCACATGCCCAGCACATGAACTGCTAAACATATCTAGTCACAGAGGAACAAACAAACCATCCATCCATCCATCCATCCTTCCATCCATCCATCCATCCATCCAGCCATCCATCCTTCCATCCATCCATCCATCTATCCATCCAGCCATCCATCCATCCATCCATCCAGCCATCCATTTTAAATTTTCTTTATTTTCTAATCTTTATATAACGTCATCCATCACAGGGCACACACACACACACACACACACACACACACACACACACACACACACACACACACACACACACACACAATTCACCATCACATTACCACCCAGTGGTAATTTAGAGTCTCCAGTCGACCTTAATGCACGTTTTTGGACTGTGGGAAGAAACTTGAGTGCCCAAAGAAAACCCACACTATATTCACACACAGGTGGTCTTTGGGCTATTATTGATAGTATCGATGCTTTCATCAGTAGGCCAAAATGAATAAAACCCTTGTCAACATCACCACAGCCGTTACAAACCGGAAATGGACGATGCTCAGTGAACACCTCTGTTACAGGTAGAGGGATGTCAAAATGCAACACACTTTTGTGCCTTTCTTCATGTGCTCGCGTAGTGCCGAATGCAGAATGAGTTGCCAGGTCATTGAACTGTGTGAGCATATTTTCCGTGTGTATTTTTACACCGAGGGAGGAGTTTGGGGACATCTCTTGGCATCTGATCCAGCTGACATATCGAGGCTGCGCTCTCCTCTCTGCTCCGCTCCCTTCTGTGCGTTCTTGGAAACATGGCTGCTGTGTGTTGCCCTGCCAGGCCCTTGAGACAACTCCCAGTACATTTCTGTCCCACTGATGTGTGCAAGCCTTGTGTGTGTGTGTGTGTGTGTGTGTGTGTGTGTGTGTGTGTGTGTGTGTGTGTTTGGGATGTGTGTCTGCTCGCCCTCAGAGCAGTGTTCGGTCCACATTCACAACCTGATGAAAGCCGGGCACAAAACATCGGTGTCTGAAATGTCATTGAAGCAATGTTATATATTTTTCCCCTCCACTCGGCTAAGTTTGGATGTGCGGCTGCTCTGGGACACAAATGTACTGTGATGGATAATGACAAGAAACTTCATTGCTAGACTTCAACTCAATAGCTGTTGCAGATTCAATAAGTGCAGCTTACTGGCAGTTTTATGTGACAAATGACACAAATTAGAGGGATTTGTCATTGGAGAGGCAGGAATTTGACAGCAGTGGTTGTTAGTCACTAACTGCCTTGCCTTGTGTGCTGTCCCCCGGAGATATGGCTGCGCCACATAGTAACCTGCTTGTATCTGTTTACCTCGCCAGTTCACAGCTACAACAACAATAAAAAAACACTCTCTCCTGTTCTTTCTCCCCCTTCCCAACTCCTCTCTCCCACTGTCCAGATGGAGGAGGTAATAGCACGTATGCAGGACGAGAAAAACGGCATCCCCATCCGGACAGTGAAAAGTTTTCTAACCAAGATTCCCAGTGTCTTTTCAGGTAAGGCTCTGATACTGTGCTCTTATACTCCCCTCATCTCCAGCCCACTACAGACCCACATTGAGCCTTGTTCTTGCTAAACAATGAGTTTAGCAAGCAGAGTGTTATAGATAAGAATACACACTGGAGAGATGCTTCAGAAGAGATAATGAAAAACATCCTATAGATCGTCTGTGCATCTAGGTCATCACATCCTGAATTTTCTGTTTGGCTTTGGGCTGTAGCCTCCGGCCTCAGTCAGCGCGACGGTGTAAATCAGATGACACGACATCAAAGGTTCTTTTCAAATTTGAATAATATGTTTAAGTCATGAGTGCTATAACAAAGACATTGATTTTCAAGTCATTTCATCCCTCATTCCTGAACCTGAGAGCCATACATCCGCAGCGGCGTGTCTGGGCCTCTCTGACGGGGACGCGGGTTCCGGAGGAACGTGAGCAGCGAGGTGTAAATTCAAAGGAGGAAATTTAGCTTCGGTGACGTCAGCGCCGTCAGTCACGTAGCGACACAGTGACAAACGCTTTGGGCATGTTTCCTCTTTCTGACACATTCACGTGTCAATAAGAACAAAAAAAAAAACAAAACGCACACACGCACACACTTTCTGTCAAGACGGGATCATTGTGGAGAAAAGGCAGTGTTGGCGTGTGACTAACCTTTATGCCTAAAGTTAATGGTAGCCCCCACCATAAGCCAGAGCACTGCTCTGCAGTTAGAGAGGACCGTTGACGTTCCTCCTCCAGCATGCAACTCGCTGCAGTGTGTTGCACCATCCCATTAAAACAAACAAAGGAAGAAGTCCTTAATTTCTCACGTGTCACCTTATTAACTTGTTACAGTAACAGCTCCTGCACTTAATTAACTGTGGTTTATTGGTGAAAGCTGCTTTTTCCTTTAAAGCTGGTGAGCCAGATTTAATGGTCTTATTTTTCTCCTTTCATCCTAAATGCTGTTGAGTTTACACTTGTGTTTCTTTTATTCTTTTATTCTGTGAGTTCGTGCTCAGAGTATAAGGTTTTTTTTTCCTTTTTTACAGCTTTACACATTTACCCACGTCCAATTTAAACTCAACTGATGTAGTTCTACAAATAGAATTTCATCACCCTCTGATTATCAGTAATTCCTATTCACTGTATATACTCTCCCAGACCTCCATCTCCTCAGTGAATCTGGTTCTTTACTGTCACTGTTTACTGCTGAAGTGATCCGTTATGTACCATTATCGTGATGATTTGTCGTTAAGGACATTGCTTATCTTTCGCCGTGTACGTTGTCAGCACATCATGGCGCACACACGCTTTGCGCCAGCACGCACCCGCATCTACAGGCATGATATTAATCAATTCAGAGAACAGCCTTGTTAGAGGATTACCTTACACTTCTCATTTAAGCCCTCGCTCAGAAAGTGGGTCAACTTTGATAGTGTGAAAATGGCGTTGTATTAATGATGTTAATCCATGGAAAATCTCATCTGGTAGGTGGGGGCACCGGAAAGCATACAAAAATAAAAAAAATAAAAAATAAAAGATGAGTGAGAGGGAAATGGAGATGAAACGCAGACGGAGAGGAAGATGGCTGGATGAAGGCACAAACAGCTACAGGGCCAGAGTCTCTCCTGTTGCATGGATGCCCTCGTGTCTCCATTTCACACTTTTTTTTCCCCCTCCTGCCTTCTCTGGCTCTCGTCTCCTCAACACACCTTCACCTGTCAACATGACAGGCAGTAATAATAGCTTGGAAAGAAAATATATTTAGCGAGAGTGCCAAAGTCACATGGCGGAGGGGTGTGAAAAGGCCCGCGGGGCAGACGGTGCCGTTGCGTGTGTGTGTGTGTGTGTGTGTGTGTGCGTGTGTGCGCGCTGTATTTTCTTGAGATGAGAAAATGATTCGGTTGCGTCATCAAACGGAAGATGAATTGCAAAATGGCAGCCATTATGAAAAAAAAAGAGAGCTCGGATGTCACGAGAGAAATTGCAAAAGTGATATACAAGTCTCTCCTGGACCTTATCTCAAATTAGTTTCTGACGATTGCTGGATGGAAGTGTCGCGGCCTTTCTTCTGCTCAGCTGTGCATTTCTACATTCCCTCCGGAGCCCCAGCCGCCTGCATCTTAGTTTCGATGTGTCACAGCGGGAAATGCGATGCACTGAATTATTAAATGAAACAATTGCAAATGCGGCGTCTATCCTGCGACTGAGTCAGACAAATTATGTTGTTACTGTACACAATGGATGCTTCATTATGCCATTGTACCTCTCCGGTCATTTATATTAATGGACTACAGCTTGGAGAGGGTGTCAGGAAAGAAAATTTGGTAATGGATGGCCTATTACCCACCCACGTGGTGCAAGGCGAGAGGAATTGGTATGCACCGTGGTGGGGAAGGTTAAGGGTGTCATTGTTTTCCCTTTCATTCGCATCTATATGCAAAAAGGTGTCCCGGTGTGCTGTGAATACATCAGACATGTCAGCGATTCACATTTATGCGCTCTCTCTTCATTCCAGGTTCTGATATCGTGCAGTGGATGATCAAGAATCTGGACATCGAAGATCAAGGTAGGGGAGCTGATGGGGGAGCTTTTTGAAGGAGGGCAGCCGCACTCTCTGCCGTCCCAGAGCAGAAACGCTCCGGGTCTGAGCGGGATTCAAACCGGCATCTTCAGCTGACGGACAGATGACTCCGTGGCGCTGTCGCACTCCTGCCTGACATCCCACCAACCTCCTCCGGTGTGGGACTAAAAAGCGCGGTTCACTTTGCAGAGCAGGGCCGATCAGATGATCAGGGGTGCAGCGTTTGTTGTGCTCATCTTCAGGGAAAAAAAACAGGATAACCTTCTCGTGTGTTGTGAAACCTGTGTGCGCTGTGTCGGAAAGTGCACTTTCTCTTTGATGTGTCCTTTCATGTCCTTCGGCTACCTTTCTCTCCTTTCGAATCTATTTATTTCCGGTGGGATAAATCATAGCTGAGTTCCTCCGTGCTCGTGAAATGACTCAAAAGTGAGCAAATTCAATCGCGAGAACGATGAAGAGTTCAATCCGGCTGCTCGCCTCCGTCGAAGATGGTGATGAGAGGAAAAATGCAGCTAACACAGCGGAGAGCGTTTTTTTTCTGAGCCATAGGTGTGTGAGTGTGTGTGCCCTGTAGGTGTGTTTTTACTTGGGGTTTTCGGAGTGTACATGTGCGTGGGTGTGCGTTTCAGTGTCTGCTCTAGTGTGCGCCCCAGTACTAAGCAGCCAGCTCATAGTTGTGATTCTTGGGTGACTCATCAACTCACAATCCCTTTGTGTGTTGCCTCATTTGCATGCCGGGGTCTTCTTGTCTTTTCGGCGCTAATCAGCCATGTGAGTGGTTATATCATTAAGGCCCAGCTGTTTTTTTTTTTTTTTTCAGACTGGGTATTCTTAAGTGACCAGGTGGGGATCAATTAAACAGACCCGGATCCGGTTTACTTCTTGTTGTTGTTGTTGTTGCTGTTGTCAATTTTTCATAAAGTCAGTTTCAGACACTGAAATTTTAACAAGACTTTATGATTTCACCCATGCCCAAGACAGCACCGTGGTAAATAATACATGTGTACACCAGCATATCTAATACGGCCCCAAAAGGAAAGTTGAGCAATCCCCCCCCCCCCCCCCCCCAAAAAAAAAGCCAAAACAACTTAGAAAAGACTTGGCCTGAAACTGTTCAGTTGTTCTTCCCATGCCCTTTCTGTCTTCTCATCCCCTCAGGCAGATTTAAGCTCATCACCTCCAGGCGCAGCGATGCTCCTCCATCACAGCATTCCTGAACAAATGGTCATGAAAAACTGACATTTTGTAACAGCGAACACCGCGAAAACACATGTCCTCGTACAGATGTTCCTGGTCCTTGGAGACTTCTCTCTTTCTGTGTGTCGATGCACTTTTTTTTTCTGTTTCTGCGCGCACAGACACAGAACATGCTGTCAGTTGCCCTGCGGTGGTGAGCGGGGTGTGACTTCGGCACAGAGCAACTCCTGACGGGCCTGACAAACACGGCAAAGTGAGATGCAATTAATTTGGCTCACAGCACGAACGCCGCGTGTTTATTATGTAAAGGCAGTTGAGCTTATATCAAAGTTGACTGGGGATTTGGAGGGGTGTTTCTTTTCGCCAAATGAATTCTGCAGATAATATACCAGCGCACTCCAGATGAACTCATTATCATCCTATTTCGCAGTTTCTCAGATGCCAATCCTATTTTCATTAAATGCGGCATTCGATTAGGTTCTTTAGAAAAAGTTTCGGGTTCTTAAGGAGGAGGTTTTGCACAAATTAATCTTTGCCAAGTTACTGTCACTGCAACTGAGTCCTGCGCGGATCGTCTAAAGCCATGGTTGGTTTGTCTGGGATGGCAGCCGTTAAAGCTGCTTACTACAGCTAGGGTGCATGCTCTAACCGGGATGCAGGATTCTGAGAGGATCGATGCAGATAATAAATGCAGGTACAGGTCGACGCGATATGCATCTTAAAGATAGACGGACTGCTGTGGATGCTGCGTACTATTCTCAGATCATACATTCAGATATTGGTGGGTCTTTCCCATGGTGTGATTTTCTGAAACATTTGAATGTAATTTTGGCTATGAATGCCACATTAAAACTAGCTTTGCTCACGCTTCCCAGTGCCACGGGTATCTCTGATCTATCAGACTGAAGTGCACTGTTAGAAATTAGACAAAAGCACGCTTTGTAAATTCAGCTCTGCTACTTAGCAGCAGCTAAATGATGGTAAAATCGAGGGCAAGTCCATCCCATGCACAAAAGAATAACAACACACCAGAGAAAATCCATAAAAAAATAAACCCTTTTACTGTCCAGATGCACTCTCTGCGCCATGCTTACGTAACAGACGTGTTGCAAAAAGCCTGTAAATGACTGCCACAGTAAAACAGCACAGGTTAATGGAGTTTGCATTTTGATTAGAGGGTTGTAACAACCCAATCTGCTTAAGTCCGTGGGTCTTCAGACATCTGACACCCCGGAAATAAATCCCCCTCAGGTCTCAATAAAATGGAAAATGATTGTTGTAATAAACGACAAATTCATTGCAATCATTGCAAATAGCTTACATATGCAGAATTATACAGACATACAAATAGAAAACACAAACACAGTACGAAACATGCATACAGTATGGTACAGGAGCTCTCTGAGTGTATATGTACTGTATACACGCAGTATGTATCTACTGGCTTACTGCCCATCTGTCCATAAACTGGTGAACAATTCTCAAATATATATCATTTTATATAATACAGAGGAAGAGGAAGATGAATTATAATGTACATCGTGAATAAAAGTGAGAAATGTTTTATTAGGATGCCCCACTTACACATACGCTTACATCCATAGACAGTGTTATATTAGCACATCATAAATTGGATCCCTGCAGGGGGATTTGACTGCTTTGTCAAACTGAAGCAATCAAAACATTAATACGTACTGAATAATGGGGCTGTGCTGATTCATTCAAGGCTTCAAAAGCCCCATTCATGGCTCTGACATCTGAACTCTGAGTCAACATTCGATTGCCGTGCAGCCTGTTTTTTTCCACGTCTATATTTTCCAAACCGGCAGTTAAGCACAGTTGCAGGTAGGAATCGGGCCGTGCTCATTTTTTTTTTTGATGTCAAAACACTTTTTTTTTAAGGCACAATTCCGGTGGGTTGCGACAGAAACGGGCCTGCGCCCTACGTGGTCCGGTTTCCCAGTGCGAAGACATAGTGGGCCTGTTGTTGTCTCGACCTCACACAGGTTAAACAGAAGAGAAGTAACGTGCTCAGTAGTAGCGCTCATTTGAGGCCCAATGTGACGACCTCAGCGGGAGCTTTGAATGTGTGGCGTTCGGTTCGGCCCTGCTAAATAATAACCGGATAATTGAATTAATCAAATCAAGCACGCCACGCGAGGACATTACCAAGAAGCTGTCAGCCGGCGGTCAGACTGTCAGTCAGGCTGTGGGCGAGCGCGTGTTATCGAGGCCACGAACCGCATATGAGAGAGCGCCTAATCTGATGAGTGCCACGCCGGGGAACGGTGAAACGATCTCCGAGGGAGGACATGTGGCTCATCAGCGTGGCTCATCATGGAGCCGGTGCATGCTGCTCTGTGTAATGGTCCTGGCCTTCTCCTCCAAAACTTCTCCAAAACCCCTCCTCCTCACACTCAAGAGTCACCGAAGTGGAGCACTTTAGACGATCCTTTTCAGGCTGCGTCACCACGTGCTTCTACGCTGCCATACGCATGGATGAAAATCTGATGAAAACATAGACATTAATGTAATGTCCCACGCATATTCCTGTCACAGCAGTAGACGTATTTGGGAAGGGAAACTCCCCTGATTAGACGGACGATGCCACAAGTGAAGAGTCTTCATTCAAAAGGCAAATAACGCCCAGTGCAAACGAAGACAGTCCAAATATAAGATGAGTAGTCTTTTCCCCTGTCTTCAGCCGGCGCTCGGCTGGAGGAATACTTCCACACGCTACTTGGCCGGGCTCCAATCTGCTGGGTTTTTGGCACAGAGCTGGTAATATGATGAAATCAAAGGGTGTTTTCCCCCCGGACTCTGAGGCTGGCCCTTCTCGACAACTTGACAGCCCAAGGTTTAGTCAGCTATAAAGTGTATAGAAAATCCTGCAATATGTTAAGTGGAAACCAGACGCTCCCCTGCTACCAGGAATTGATCTTTATAGACAGTTGGTGGAAAAGCAACGACCAAACAATCTTTTAGTAAGCCCGGAAAGAAACCCCTATAGAGTCTGATTTTGTATTTTCCGATGCTATTCTCTTGTGTACTTTCTATAAAATTGGAGGAACCTTATTTTAAAACTTTCCCAAGTTTCAAAGGCACCAGACTTCACGGGCAACGTTGCGGCGAGAAAAGGGTTACAGCGGATAACTGTGCGTGAGGATGACATCCAACGTTCATCCTTTAAACAGCATTGGAAATCTGACATTTAGCCCTTTGAAGAGTAGGTGACAGAGAGCTCCAACTGCACTGTCCTCGACAGCCCCTCCGACTTCTCCGGCCCAACTTTCACTTGACGTCGGTGGAAGAGATTGAAAAAAACACCGTCCTTGAGGGGCCCAATGAGTGAAAACACAAACGTCTCCTCAAATTCCTCCACACGTTTTGGACGGGTGGTTAGATTATGTGCGGCCCATGCAGTCTAGTCCATCGCTGCGGCTGCCTGGCAAACGTGACTGTAAATGATATACAGTCACTTGCGGCAATGTGGCCGGAGGAGAAGGCGCGGCGGGAGAGGAGGAAGGGACGTGTTTGTAAGTAAACAGGCTTGAATAACTTATGAGTCATCATTTATTAATAAATGGAGCAGCGGCCACACACGCGCGGGGCGATGCACACACGGGCACACACACGAGCCTCGTGACCTCTCGGAGCTGTGACAGTAAGGGAAGAAACGATCTACATTTATCTCGCGCACACGCCCTGCGTGCGTGCGAGACACGGAGGCACCAATTTGGTGCATATTTTATGCGCGCGTACGGCAATCTCCCATCAGAGGCCCCGCAGCTCTGCCTTTACGGGCCACGTCAGGCAAGTACGCGTAAATGAGCCGTCGGCCACGGACTGACACGCAGAAGCGTCGAAGCAGGATCGTCAAGGCCCTGGCGCCGCGAAGGGGTTTGCGGGCTGGGAGCGGCGGGGGGGTGGGGGGTGGGGGGTGGGGGGGTGTAACGGGTGGCTGATGAGACGCGCGGCTGATGATGATTGCGTGTTTTCATCATCTGATGGTTTTCGAATCGGGGACAGTCGACCGTGGTGCTGCGAGGCGCCGGAGGGGGGCCGGCTCCCTCTCCCACCAGGCACAACACCAGGTGATTCGACTGATTGGTTGAGGCCCTGAAACCCCCCCCCCCCCTCCCCCCGCCCCCCACTGGCTGAAGGTGGGGTGGGCTAATCAGCACGGCCCCCCCCACACCCCACCCCTGCCGTGCTGTGTGGAGTGAAGACCCCCCCCCCCCCCCCTCCACCCCCCCGACAGCTTGCAGTCAGTTTCTCGGCTGCAACCACACAGCCTTCATCGCGGCGATTTTGTCAGATCCTTCGATTTCATTCGTCAAATTTGTGCGAGGGCGATGAACTTATTGCTTATCAACTGGTGGGACAAAAACAAAGTGGACAGATAAGTATATCAATCAATCAAACAATGTGTTGCTGCCACCGTTGTGATAGGAAACTACCGGTTGAACAGATCAGATTTATCCATTTATAGTTCCTTATATATACAACTACTAATAATTTATATGGGGATTTGGGTTTTGATTTCTGTATGGAGTCTGCGTCCTTCTGCTAATTCCTCATATACAACACGATAAACACACCGACTCTCTCTCTCTCTCTATGTCTACCTGTGTTTTCTCTCAGTGGAGGCTCTTCACCTAGGAACTCTGATGGCTGCACACGGTTACTTCTTCCCCATCTCAGACCACGTCCTCACTCTCAAAGATGACGGCACTTTCTATAGGTTTCAGGTATGACTTTCATTTACTTTCAGTGCTTGGCAGACCAGATCTGTTATGACTTTCAAAAGTCTGAAGGAACGCAGCATTGTATAAAAATTTCAAACTATTACACCTGTGATCAGAGGAACGTTAGAAAAATGGAACAGGGTAGGGATGGACTGCAGAAAAGCTTTTTAGAAAGCTACCTTTATGACTCAAGCCAGTGATTAGGAGCTTCTTGTGCCCCATGATTAGAATAGTTTCACCAAAAAAAGAAAAAGAAAAACATGTCAATACGAGGATTGACAGGTTGAATGATTTTTCAGTCAGCTCCCCCATGTGTGCTGCACAGAATTAACCAAAATAAATCAATGCCCGGGGCTCTTTCCGTTTGCAGCAGCCTTCTTGTTGCTCTTTACATGTAATCGCTTTTCATCTGCGGCCAGGCCATACAGAGCCGCCCGAGGAGGCTCCGCATTCATGCCGGTGACTGCTCTCTGCTCTTGTTCAAAGGGGCTTATGTGCTTTGGACATTATACCAAGCCCATTATACAACAAAATGCTTCATTGTACCAGACTGCTGTGCCGTGACTGCCGTCCCACCTCGCATGACAACGCTCGCTTTGCTTTAAAACACCATTTGGCTGGCTGGGCACCTTCAAGAATATCAGCTAGTATTGTTTCTGATTCCCTAATGACCTGCTTTCCCCCTCTAGACTCCATACTTTTGGCCATCAAACTGCTGGGAACCTGAAAACACAGACTATGGTGAGAGACCTGTTTCAGACTTCTGATTCCTCTGATTTGAGCCTTGAACCGCGCTCACTGGAGAGGCTAATGATGCAGACTGTCTGTGCGCTGCATAGGAAACATTTTGTCCAGTCAGTGTGCTGTTACTGCTGATGTTATGAGAAAGTTCAAATGATGCAACTGAAGGGTCTGGATGGATGCAGAGGCCTGGACCACAGCCAACCTATCTATCTATCTATCTATCTATCTATCTATCTATCTATCTATCTATCTATCTATCTATCTATCTATCTATCTATCTATCTATCTATCTATCTATCTATCTATCTATCTATCTATCTATCTATCTATCTATCTATCTATCTATCTATCTATCTATCTATCTATCTATCTATCTATCTATCTATCTATCTATCTATCTATCTATCTATCTATCTATCTATCTATCTATCTATCTATCTATCTATCTATCTATCTATCTATCTATCTATCTATCTATCCATACCAGTCTTTTCATACCAGTCTTTTCCAGCTGCAGCCAGCCTCAGTCCTACTTTGACTGATGCAAACTGAGAGGGGACTGGGGCTGTGCACCTGTTGTGCACACTGGGCTGAACGATTTAATGGTGACACGGGGATGAGCTCTTCATTGTTTACAGCGGAGGGGAGCGCAGACAAACATTTCATAATAGAAAAAATGGCTTCAGTTGAATAGCCGCGGCCTCGCCGGTCTCTCATTTGCTGCTTGAATTAGGGAAGAGGAGAAGGACTAATGCTCCCGGTGGGAATAATCCCATGAGCGTTCAGGGGGAAGTTCAAATGTCTCAGATGGAGCAACTGATCCACGGGAATGATGCAGCGTAATGAAAACAGCCTAATGGCATAATGAAGCCTCCGCCATAATGGTCAGTTCACAAAGGGATGAGGGGATGATAATAGTGCAGGAAGACATCAAAAGTCAGGCTCACATGTGGAGGCACACACACACACACACACACACACACACACACACACACACACACACACACACTGAGACACCATGTGCAGTCAGTGACCTTTGTGATTTGCGGGCCAGTTTAAATGTGCAGTTGAGAGGATTAAATGAGTAAACATGGGGCCACTTAAAGCTGTTAAAAAGCGAGCCGAGATCCCGTTCCGCCTCTAATGCCAATGTGTCTCTCTTTCAGCTGTTTACCTCTGCAAAAGAACAATGCAAAACAAAGCACGTCTGGAGCTTGCGGACTACGAGGCGGTAAGCGAGAGAGGTCTTTTTTTATTGCCAGCGCTCCCCCTCCTCACACATCCATCCTACGGCTTTATCTCTTTCTCTGTCCTGTGCGTGTCACTCATCTCTCGTGTCTGTCCTCTGACCAAGCTGTTAAACCAACGGCCGGGTTCGTTAAACTCTGAGCCCTGCTCCCCTTGTGTGCGATCGGGGATCATTAAAGATGGTATCCAGGCTTCCAGTGGACACGTCATGTCCTATAAACATAATCTGCCCCCCCCTTACACCTCCTATTTGTTCTTTGTTTTACCTGAAGGAGAGCTTAGCGAGGCTACAGAGAGCTTTCGCCAGAAAATGGGAGTTCATTTTTATGCAAGCAGAAGCACAAGCAAAGTAGGCCTCTCCAAGAACACACACATGCATGCCAACACATATGATGGAGTGAATGGTTCTGTGCCCTGGTTCCCTGGTAAAGCAGTCCTGTGGTCCCTTTCTCTCTCGCTCTCTCTCAGGGTGGACAAGAAAAGAGACAAAATCGAGAGGAAAATTCTCGACAGTCAGGAAAGAGCATTCTGGGATGTGCACAGACCAGTGGTGAGTGAAATTACTGATGTTGTCTTCATCATCACCTTCACACCTACCTGATATCATTGCTGGCCTTATCAACCAACAGCATCTTAATTGTCCCTGCAAAAGTTAGAAAAATTGAAAAAAAAAAAAAGAAAAAGAAAAAGAAAATCATTTCATGCTGACCAGAATCCGCTCCACACACATCCACGCACACACACCCGGGCAGAATTAAGAGAGTAATTACATGCTGTAGATATGGTAAATCACTGACTGCTCTCTGGGTTATTTCTATCTGTTTCCACACAGGCTGGAGCGATGCTTCGAACTCTGTGTCATAGAAACAGAGTTTGGAAAATGTCTAAACTTTTAATGACAGACGCGCCATTCAAATACGAGCAACCCCCCCCCCCCCCCCCCCCCCCCCCCGCTAGATAAATGGTATAAAGATGCGACGGCTCTGTAATTCCTCCGCTGTGTATTCCTCTTCTGCACACATGAAATGCCACGTCAATAGCTGTCACAACTCATCGGCTTCACCGCCGCTCTTTACCTTGTTCCCAGGCACTTATGTAGCATTAGCATTCGGTTTCTCCCCCTCCCTAAGGTTAGGGGGTCGCCTCTGCTGTATTTCTCCGAAAGCCACCACCCCATGCTTAATTGGAAAATAAGTTCAATTTATGCGTCCTTGGAGCAACATAATCAATATTAATTCAAATTTCACAGTGACACCGTCAAGCTACTTAGCTTTGTTCCTCTGGAAGAGACCTAGATTGGACCACTTGTTCAATCAGCCGGAATTTGCACACTAACACCCTGATTTCCCGCTGGTTTACTTGTTTTCCCAGAATTGGCACATTCCATGTTTCATTAAACAGCATCTGACATATTGTCCCAGAGACCTCTCGAAATCGCTTCACACCCCAGCAAGGCATATTGAATTAGATTAGCTGAATCTCATATAAGTGGCTAAATTGCACTTTCCTCCTAGAGCATGGAACATGAATAGTGTGAGCCTTTAAAAAAAATCACATCGGCTGAATTAACCCGTGATTCCTTGCTTTTATCCCCTCTCTTCCCACAGCCTGGATGTGTGAATACAACGGAAGTCGACATAAAGAAGTCCTCCAGAATGAAAAATCCCCACAAAACTAGAAAGGTAGAGTGCAGACTCCAGAGCTGATAACACTGTTCCCTCTTCCTGTGCTTGTCAGCACTAACTATTGATGATCCTATCACAATTTTATTGGGCCTCTCTTGTTTCCAGTCTGTGTACGGGCTGCAGAATGATATCCGCACCCACAGCCCGACTCACACTCCTGCCCCAGAGGCCAAGCAGCCCACAGAAGAAGAACTGCAGGAACAGGTTAGACCTTTAATTAATATGAAGATAGACTCATAAATGTCTTCATCCCTCATCCGACTTGAAAACACCCCATGTGTCGAAAAATCAAAACAGAGATGTTGACGCGCAGATGTTCTCATGGACAGAATGCTGTCTCCTGATTCCTCGTCCACTCTGGTTTCAGATCACCTTTTGGCAATTACAATTAGACCGACATCGACTGAAAATGTCCAAAGTGGCGGAGAGGTAAGCGATGTTGTTTGTGTCTTTATTCAGTTTAGCCATCGATCTGTTTATTGAGCCTTTAAACGGCCTAACGCGCCGTGGAATCGGGAGCTCTGGTGACCTTGAGGAGGGACCGGGGCTGGTCAGCGCTGACGATACCAGATACTGGCAGCCAGGCAAAGTGTCGATTTGTCACCCCCCACCCCACCCCCCACAGGAAGGAGAACAAAGATCTCACTGTCTTTTCATTCAAATACAGAGTCCGTCCCTCTTGTCAGACCCTGTCATTATTAAATTGAGGATTTCACTCCCTCCCTTTTAATCAATTGGGAGTGTGTAAACTGTAACATCTTGCTCTCTCTCTCTCTCTCTCTCTCTCTCTCTCTCTCTCTCTCTCTCTCACTCACTCTCTCCCTCAAACACACACACACCCACCCACACACAGATATTTAGCATAAATTTACCAGATGTGGCCGTGTAACATTTCGACCGGTGATTGATACAGCCTGTGCTGTTTCTCCTCAGTTTGCTGGGCTACACAGAGCAGTACGTTGAATATGACCCCTTCCTTACGCCTCCTGACCCATCCAATCCCTGGATATCAGATGACACCACGCTCTGGGAGCTCGAAGCCAGGTGGGTCTACGCAGAGAGCCAGAAACATATGTAAAAGCACAGATTGATCAGTGGATATTGTTTTAAAAGATTCTGACTGGTGCTGCGTTGTTGTGTCCTCCTCCAGCAAGGAGCCGGGCCAGCAGAGGGTAAAGAGGTGGGCTTTTGGCATCGATGAGGTCCTCAAAGATCCTGTGGGCAGAGAGCAGTTCCTCAAGTTCCTAGAGTCTGAATTCAGCTCAGAGAATCTCAGGTACATGGCAAAATACACGAAAGAACACTCTTTTTGGCTGAGATCCCAGTATTAAAAGCAGCATTATCCGCCTGACAGGTCACAGTGGACCAGCTAAACATGTTAGAGTATGATAATCAGTATATATGTGATTATCGTCATTATTTACAACACAATGGCATGTGATGAAAGGCCAAATGAATACTTTGCCTCACTGATGTCAGCTTGTAATTATGCACGCATTGTTCCGCTGTCCCAAATTACTCCTATGCCTGTCTGCTACATTTAAGTCTTTGTGTCTTAAACTGCCACACAGCTAATCCCAACATTTACAGGCACCTAAACCCCCTCTCTAGGGCAGCCTTAACTCTCACACCTAAAGTATATGATTGTGCCCACATCCGGTCCCACAGTGTACGTGTGTCAACAGACATTTCTATGGGGGGCTGTAAGGGACATTTTTCAGAATTACCTCTCACGCACATGCATGTGAAAAGCTTTTACATACACTACTGAAATGCTTTCCTCAAGCTCCTCAAGTATTTTCCAGGACCTGAATTCTTGTGTTGCGAAACTGATTTTCTTATCTCATGGCACAATTTTTAGATTTAGAGTCATTGCGTTCTTGCTCAGGATTTATGAACCTCTGTGAGACTTGAAGTATGGACCTCGTGGCTTCTTCTCCATCATGCAGCGTCTCCTGAACATTTTGAAAGTCTCTTGACATTTCCTCATTCTGTCTGTGGAGGTCCTCATTTTCCTTGCACAGAGTCTCAAATTTACTGCACAGGTCTTCATGTTGTAGCAGTCTTTTCTTCAAGTTTCTGGAGTACTTCATTTTACTGAGTTTCTGCGCAGGTCATCGTTCTGTTTATGGATCTCATCATTGTCTCGAGGGTGGAGTTCATTCCACTGAGTCGTCTGAGAGTGACTCGATGCTCCTCCCGCCTCATTTCTGACAACTTTACACTTTTTGTCAATACAGATGTCTGTGTCACGATTTATGACTGTGATTTGGATATAGTACAGCTTCCTCTCTATGGTTAGGCTTTCTCAGTCTACTTCGCTTGCTGTCTCACCGTCAGCTGTAGGGCAACTACTGAACAGACTACATCGTTATGTGCTGGTCCGGGGCAATAGCAACCTTCTGGCGGTGATGCGCCAGCCCTGTCCATACTGTTCAGTTGTATGGATGGTAATATGTAACCTACCAGTCTCAGTGTTGACACTCAATCCGTTTCATTCCCCTGTATGTTTGTGTGTGTGTGTGTGTGTGTAAATGTCCTGATATGAGATCTGAAACGTAAACAATGGTTCATGTATAAGCAGCCAACAGAATGGTGAAGTTTAGCATCTCTCTTTCAGAATCTATTGTGATCATACAGGGTACAGCAAAATTACCCTGCACCCTGATTATATCTATATTGTTTTTTTAATCTAAGAGACTCACCAGGCATGATCCGTACTGCACATCACTAGTGTGTATGTGCTGCATTTGTTTGAAGGAGAAAAATAATTGTTTATGGAGCAGTGGCAGAGAAAGTGAGGAGGGTGAGGACTGACACTGTCTGAGTCTGGGTATCTGTGCTTTACCTGAGTATTGTTCTGGGGGGATATTTGTTACTACTCCTTACACTCCACTACATTCTAGGTTCTGTCCTGCAGTTCAGGCTGTCTCCTGCTGGGGGCATTGTGGAGCTCCTCAGTTCAGTTTACAACACGTGAAGAAGTTCACAGGAAAACTTGTGCCTCAAGACTCTGAGGGGCTGTGTGGGACATCATTTAGAATTACCTCTCACGTGTGAAACAACACTCCCACAGCATAAAAGTATAATGCTTTCATATAAACTTCTGAAATGGTCTATAAAATGTTTCACTATAATGCGTGAGAGGATTTCACTTACACTGAGCGTTTCAGTTTTATGAGTGTTTTATTAGTGTATGGGAGCGAATCATTTTTCAGTTGTATGTGTTTCAGTAGTCTATGTAAGGGCATTTCACAGGTCTGTGGTGTGTGAGGTAATTCTGACGGCCCCTCATACAGGTACTTTTCACCTCAGTGGAATTAATGTGAGCGCATACACACTCACTTGCCATAAGAAAATTCACTGGTTCTTCATGGTAACTATGGTACAACTATGGTATAGTAAACCATAGTACTGCTTTCCTCATGGTTTTCATGATTTTCATAAAAAAAAGAAACATCAAAACGGGAAAAACATGATAAACCATGGTTATTTAATCATAATAAAAACATATCTGTCAGGGTTAAGAGACTGTGGAGGATTAAACAAGTGCTCTTCTCAGACACATCGGTTGAAAGACATAGTCTGCTTACTGTATGCTATATGTCCATATGTCCGTTGATATGAGGAGATAAACTGAATTTTTTATAATGCTCTTTAATTCACTTTTGAGTGAAATGTATGAGTATTATCTCACTTGAATGTATTTTACTGTATCCATATAATGTTCTGTGCGTTTCCAGTTTGTGCTTTTAGACATGCATAGGTGGGGGGAAATGTTCACTGGTTTATTCATGGTAAATAGAACTGGTGCATGTGAACATAGTGAGCACTTCACAGGCCGCACAGCAACACCAAAAGGCTGCTATTTCTGATGTTTTGGTTCTAAGTACTCAAAG
Source organism: Karalla daura (assembly GCA_029224185.1). Lineage (NCBI taxonomy): Eukaryota > Metazoa > Chordata > Actinopteri > Chaetodontiformes > Leiognathidae > Karalla > Karalla daura. The sequence goes on from CM055200.1 coordinate 2,969,860, forward strand.
CTAAATAAGCTGAGAAAGACGATAGATGGATGGACATGATCTTCCTGTTTTCTGTAGGTTCTGGCTAGCGGTTCAGGAGCTAAAGAAGCGTCCCATCAGAGAAGTCCCAACCAGGGTTCAGGAGATCTGGCAGGAGTTTCTGGCCCCTGGAGCACCCAGTGCCATCAATGTGGACTCCAAGAGCTATGACAAAACCACCCAGAATGTCAAAGATCCCGGACGCTATGCTTTTGAGGATGCACAGGTGCAAATCATAGAATTCCTGAAGCCACAAGACCAGAGTCACACAAAATGCATATGATTCACATTTTCGTCATGTGCTTCTGCAACAGGAACACATCTACAAGTTGATGAAGAGTGATTCATACAGCCGTTTCATCCGTTCCAGTGCCTACCAGGAGTTATTACAGGCCAAGAAAAAGGTGAGAGAGGAACACAGCCTGAATCTAAAGCCCAATTTCAACCTTGGCCACAGTGAGACTTTGGTCTCCATGACACTGAAACCTGCCCTTCATCACCAGCGTGATTTTCCATAGTCTGTTAATTCACACTTTAGCCCCTTGGCAGTTATCTGCTCACACTCAAAGCAAGCAGGGAAATGTGTTTGTGTTTGCGCTCACCTGTGGCGAGATAAATTCTGCTGCGAGGGCAAGGTTGAGAGGATTCTGATCGCTAACACCTAAAGTCTAGCTCTGACTCTGCCTGGAGCAGCAGTTAGTGTGGCGCCCTACTCCTAGAGGATTTGTCACTCCGAGCAACTCTTTGCAATTACAGCATCATTCTAGCTAACGCAGAAATATTGCACAATGCCGGTGCGGTGTAAACCTCAGAGAAAAATGTACTGAAAGTGAAACGGGCATAACAATCCTCAGTGTTTATCCTTTGTATTTTAGTTTTCTATTCTTTAGGAGTCATTTTGACACCAGCAAGACCAGAAAGAATGAGTGAAAGCAAGTGAGTGTGTCTCAGGTTTTTACTGTATAATGGAGCAGGTGATAAGGACTCCTTGCTGGGTTGTAGAAAACCGTTACGAATCGCAGAGACCACAGGCTGTCATAACATGATGAATAATTCAGATTCATCCAGGTGTATTTATATGCCTGAAACCTGCTTTGTCTTTCACCGCCTACACTTTTCCTACCTGTCATTTCTGCAAGGGAGATTTTAGTATCACAGCTGAGTTTATTTTGATTAAATATCACAGGAATGGAGCGCCTTGGAGGTGACGAAGCGATAATGATAACATCTCTAGTTTATGGCTCGCTACTTACTTCATATAACAATTTCTCCGCAGCTCTACATAATATTATCACCTAATGTAATGTTGTTTCTTTTTCCCCCCTCAGAAAAGTAAGAACTTGTTCTGAAGACTCTTGATTCCAGGTAATGCCTGATGTACCCTTTGTTGTATTTGTTGTATTGTCAGAGAAGATGCTGTTTACTTTAACAGTAAATAACAGTAAATATTTACCGTGTCATGATGCAAACCAGTTGATAAAACTGTTTTTCCCACTCATTAAATGATGTCATTCTCCTCTCCCCCCTGTTCCACTTTCCTCTCCCCTCACAGCACAGTGGAAACCACTAGCATCCAAGAGGCTGACCAGTTGTGTGCCATCATGCTAAAATCAATGCCATCTCTCTCTTGGACATGGAGAGAGGACCATCTCATCTCTTCGTCAACATTGTCTGTCCGTCAGCTCCTGGCTCAGCCAGGCGATGAGCTGGCCCGTCTGTTCGTCTGTTCTCCACCGGATGTTGCATGTCCATGGAGGGGGATGTTCCTTCGTCTCTCCCCTCTAACAGTACCTGATATATTTCCAGTATTCTCAGAGAGGAGCCACTGCTGGACTTGTGAGGACACTGACAGACTGGCAAAAGAGAAAATAGCAAACCCGGCGCTCCGGTTCTTTCCATCATGACCGCTGGATTGGAGCCCCCCTACCCTTCTCACTTCCAGCTGCAACAAATGATGTCAGAGAGAAGATAAAAGAAAAAAAAAACACATATAAAAAAAAAACAACTTAAACTGATAAATCTAACCAGTGTCATCGCTTTACATGATCTGAGGTCACAAATACTTTGTCACGCTATGGGAAGTGTTGTGCAGAATGAATATACAATATATAAATATATACATACATATATATTATGATTATTATTATGATTATTTATTGTGAATTTATTTTGCTTTGCATTATTTAATTTGACAACAATAAATCGCACATATGGTTTTCATTGCACTTGTAAAGTCACATTGAAAATGACAAAAATGCTGTCTCCTGTCTTATGTAGAACATAACTCTTTGTTATTCTCTCCTGCATTTATTTTTATACCATATTTAAAGACACTTTTACTTACTTGTATTATTAAAGTTGGCCCTCTATCTGTTATCATGGCTTGGGATTGGATTTATTTCCCCTCTGAACACCATTTAAAAAGACAGTGGTCGAGCATTCACCCTGCACGGTTAAAATAACAAGATCATTTGCGATGCATTTTTGCCTTTAACCACTAGGTGGAGTTAAATTATTTCCTACTGCACGGATCTGCCTGTAAACAAGCAGCTCCTCCTCAACACAGATCAGCAAAATGCAGACAAATGAAGTTTTGTCATGCAAAAGTGCCATCATTCTCCACTCTGCTGAAGGGCTCATTGTTCAGACTGTACCATCTGAGGTTTTGCAGGGGGCTGTTGATGTTTCAAGCTCTTTGATGACAGAAATGACAGTCACTGTTTTGGGTCTTTGTGCCCAGTGGTCAGCTCAGCAAGAGCCACAGAAGAGACAAACATTATTGTCTCAGTCACATCAAAGAATGCGAGTGGCGGCGTTTTCCAAAGTATCCTGTGAACTGCATTTCTGTGAACAATGCATACAATGATTAATGGACTGGAGATTATGGGTTGTAATGTCATGTGGTCATAGTGCCAGTGAGAGAGGACCATTCAGATTTAGTTTTTGTAGGAGATCATTGTTTCTTCACAACGTGGTCTTTTATTGTCCATGGTGGCAAAATGTCACTCACTCCCTAAAAATGTGAATGGAAATGTCAAACCAGGGAAGAGTGAGAGGAAAACCACGATTCCAGAAGAAATAGGAAAAAGCTGTCATTTTGGTATGGCTGAGTGGACTAACAGACAGAAAATAGAATAAAATGATTGATCAGGAGGCAGGGAGTGACAGACAAAAGGAAGGACAGACTTTAAAATGAAAGAAGTGAAGCTTGGTTTGATTCACACAATGACCAGGGCCAATAGGATAAAACCCTCCCAGTCTTGAGGAGGGAAGGGGGTGGTGGGGATTCAAACTAAGGCAGGCTTTACAGTGAGTCAAACACTCTCAAAGACAGACTACAGAAAATCTCTGCAGCACTAAGATACGGGCTTACTGGGACTGAAACCTGGAGCTTCTGCCTAAAACCTGAAAACAAAACAAGTGAGAGGACGAACACAAGACGGGGAGAGGAAGGAAAAAAAAGAGAAGCAGCTTGTCCGGGGAAGATGGAAAACTGACTGTGATCGAGACTTTGAATCTTTAGCAGGGGTTTTAAAAGCAGAGGAGCAAGGACAAGCCCGAGGATACTACAGATTATGTTGCCATGGAAACCGAAACCTGGAAGCGGACGCAAGGACCACTAAAGGTGGACAGCCTCCCTTGACTGCATCCTCGACACTTTACCGTCCTGCTGCACGCCGTGGTGAGAGGTACATAAACCATACTTTATGTTCCGCTGCGATAACACCTACTCCACACTTGAGCACTTAATCTCAGAGACCTTTCAACAGGCTGTCCGGGTCCACTTCCCGAGGAGGGCTGAAAATTATAACCACCATATCATAGCATGCAATTACAAATGCTGCTGTTCCACGTTAAACAGCTTTGGATGCATGACAACACAAATAGCTTCTTGTCAGGACGATTTCAGGATAAGACGATGGAGACAATGAAGGTGGGCATTCTTCAGCCGTCTGTGACGTTTGGCTGCTTACGACTGTGAAAAGAGTAAATACACGAGTGTTGGCTCAACCTATCCCACGTGAAAGCTTCGACAAAGTGAGCAGCCAGAGACAGAGTGAGATAGCGAGACTGAGTGACTCTGGATGACTAAGCGCACAACCATGTAATTCGACCAGCAGCGGTTATACTGTTATTTAGTATTTCTGCCAGCAGCCAGGGTTTGATTCCCACTGGGGCCACCCAAAGTAAAAATATACACCTCCGAGGCACCAAAAGGTGTTCGGGATAATAACGTCGGCTAAATGACTATAATTAGTGGCTGGAGGTTCAAGGGAATTTGTGTTGTGAGTTAGGGAATTAGTGAGCGATGACAGCATGCTGTACCGTGCATCTCTGTGAGAGCAGGAGGAAGTTTAGCTTTTCTACTTAATGTGAAAGAGACAGGAAGACAGACAAGGGTGTTCATGTAAACAACAAATCTGTACTCTGTGTGGACAAAACACGACTGTCTCTTTCTCCCCCAATCATATGTACAGGTGTGTGTGATTCCTTCGCTGCACTTTATGTGTGCGTGTAAGGCGTGTATGTGCACACAGAGGCGTGTGAACATATGTGTGAGAGTTTTAGTGTGTGTCTCTGTGTGTGTGTATGTGTGTGTGTGTTCCTGCAGTATGCGTGCAGTGCATGGTGGGGAGTTTGCCTTCTGATCCTTCTTACAGCTCTGGTGACTGCACTACCTTGTACAGTCCGCTCTGATGTCAAAGAGGATTTAGCAGCACACAGACAAATTACAGTTTCTTTAGCAATAGATTACAACTTCTTTGTAAGCCTCTAAAGATAGTAAAACTGGTGTTTGATAGAAGCCTTAACAGCATTCTTAACACGTGAGGTTTAAACATGAGCAGGTACTAAGAAAACAGTGGGAAAGCGCATTAAAATGGCAGGGCAACACTCTGCGTCTCAGTTGTGGCACTTTTTTCTTTCACTGTGAAAATCCACCCCTTCTTAAACCAAGTGAACACTGACCTCGCTCGCGAGTAAAATATGACTGAGAGGAACTGCTTTTAAATCTTTTACCACGCAGTGGCCTGCCTGTGAGCCAGTCATTGCAACTTCATGCAGAGCAGCCAAACATTGTTGAAACCCACAGGGCTTTAATTCACATTTTAGTGGATATCCTGACATTTCCACCAAACCTATCGAGATGTTGGGAATATTTCTGTTTGATGGAGTCGGGAAAGGCTTAAAAACACATGGAGCCTTGGGCTGGGCTATTCCTCCCGCCCCATAAAAACAATAAAGCCTCAATAAAGGCCTGAAACGAGCTGATACTCAGTACAAATGTGATGCTGTCAGACAGTGTGAAATAGGGCCATTTAAGAAGCCGTGCTTACAGGAGAAATGCATGCGTTAAGGGATTAGACAAACAAAGTCTTGTGTAAAGGCAAATGGAAGGTGGCGGTAATCACTGCGGCTAAACAGTGCCATCCCGACATGGAATGGGAAACACGGACCTATCATTGCATCTCTAATTGCTCCTCATCCTCCACCAGAGCACTTAATGTCGCCGAGGCGAAGGAGTCGCCTCGCGTACTTGCCAGCACTTTGCTTGGAGAGCATTATATATGGGCTGCGAGTCATTATCAAGATGGATTGTGGTGACAAATGGCTGCCCAAACTGCCTAAAGCAGCCTCCTGGCAATGTTGGCATTAGACACATTTACACAGAAAAGCCTCCGAAAGGACACCCCCGCCCTCCTGCCCCCCAGCCCCCCAGCCGCCCCCACCCCCACCCCCACCCCAACTGTTAATGAGCCAACAGCCCGGTGCAGTTTGGGAAAATAGAATCCGCAAATGCAGATAATGACATGGTTCCTCTTTGTGTAATTGGCTCCAAGTGAAAACATTTCATTTACCTCTCTTTTCCTCTCTCTCTCTCTCTTGCACTGTACAGTATGTGTGTTTGGATCTGTGTGTATGTGTGTGTGGTCACGTATGGGTGTGTGTGTGTGTGTGTGTGATTGAGGTTGAGCTGCACGGTGAATTAAATGTAGTTCTACTGTAATTACCTGCACTTACCAGTCTGTGTGTGAGACTTTCTGACGCACCAATAATTGAGGCATCAGGTTTTGTTTGTTTTAACCTGCCTTTGAAGACATGCTGGGAAGATGTTTCACATGGTTTAGTGGAAGTACATCTGTGTGTACAAATTTGAAAGACTTGAAAGCATTCTTGGATCCTTTTTTTTTTTCCAATTATTGAACAACTGAACGTAGGAAATATTAAAAATATTCAGCTCCTGGGCTAGATTTTAATTATGTTTTTCATTTCATTTTGAGATTTGAAAAAAAAAGGAACCCATTGTTATCCAGACAGAAAACATTACCATGGTATTATAATGCCATTCAGAAAAACAAAGCATAAATTCCCACTGATGATAATAGCTGTTTTCAAAAAGCCTTGTGTTTAGCTCAGCAGTCTCTCCGGTATTTGTTTCTGGTATTTGTAATTTCATTAGAGGTCTGAATTTTGGAACCAAGGTCTGCCACAGTTCAGTGAAGCATGTCCCTCAAGTATTTGTGGTTCTTGTAAAACATAAAGCTGTGTTTGTGGACAATATTAGTGCTCGGCAGACAGAGAGGTCCGGCTCAGTTCCGTCTCGCCATTAACACAGAAAACCACAGTCTCCTTCCGTCTCCGGGACTCTGCGGTGATTAGAGCTGTGCGTCAGGGAGAGACAGACAGATAGAGTGACAGATACAGATGGGGAGAGAGGGAGAGAAGTAAAGAGACAGAGCAGTTCGGGGAGCGATATACCATACATCGCTGGGAGGAGGGTATATACTGTAGATGGAACCCACGAGGTGTTGGTTTAGGTTCCCAGTGGGTCCTTTGCCCCAAATCCCAGCATCTCTTCAAGCTTCTGTTTCTCAACTGCCCACCTATCCACCTCAGCGACCCCCCCGCCCCACAAAAAGCCCTCTGAATCTCTACACCCAAAACCGCAATTTGTCCTGCAGCAGAGATTGATGAGGATAGCTTAGCAGGGCCAGCACTATCGTACTTAGGCTGAGTTTGGGAGCCGGGAGGGAGTGCGGCTGCCGACTGTATGGCCCATCCGTCATGCCCTGTGTACACAGTCGGTCAGGTCATCCCTCAAAAATCCCCCCGGGGGATTCGTGGACTGTAGCTCACCGCGGTCACAGGTTGTCTCCGTGAGCGAAGGATAACAGGCGAACAGGGAAAGGGGAGAACAAGAGGCTGCACAGAGCAGCAGAGCCTGCTCTCTGACCAGGGGTTCATGCATTTAAACACACAGTCAGCAGGAAAGAGGCAGAGCAGCCAAAGACAAATGAGACAGTGTCGTACATGGAAGGTAGATCACTGGAAGATGGAGTGGGGTCACGACTCCCCGATGCCATAGGTGGTGGATCAGCCCAGCAGGAGTCTTCAGTTTAGTTATTCTAACCTTATGATGGGTGTGTGTGTGTGTCTGCTTGCTGATCTGAGATGCAGAATGAAATCAGTGAAATCTTCTGTGGTGCTGTCATTTTAATACTTACTTTGAAACGACTTTGCCCCCTGGATGTCCACTGATAAAACACAGCCCCAACATATAAAACAGAAGCTAGATCTGAAGTGTACAGCATTTAAATCTGATTTCATGCCTGTGTGCAAAATCCAAACGTCTTTTATAAAGAGGAGCTTTGAAAGGAAAAAAAAAGACAACAAAGAGCAGATTCAAGAGATCGGATTAGCACAAGCTTTAAAGACTAAAGAAGAGTCTCTGCGGCTAACTCTAACATATCCCTGGATGTCATATAGAAAAAGTCTGCTCAGAATTCATAGTGCGTCTCCGCTAGATGGACAGACAGCTGCTGTCTAGCTTATGAGTGGAGCTGCCGGGATAGTGATATACAGACATGAGTCCTCGTGCAGCTCGGACACAGCTGCCATGACCTCGGGGTCAAGGGCAGAAAAAAGGAGGCAAAAAACAGAGTGGATTATGATAAAGTAATTTGTTCCATGTCAGAGTGAGTTGCAGGTCCAGAAAAAGGAAGAAAGGGAACATACAAATTTGCACAGCAAAGACGGGCCTGTGAATAGGAGCAGCCAATGGCCTTGAGGCAGTTTGGTTCTATGTCAGAGTTTCGGACTGGATGTCATGCAACGCTTGTCAAGAGCAACATCTGCTGAAAAGATGCTTGAGTGATGGTCAAAAATGTGCTGGCGCAAATACTGACAGCATGCACACGGACAGAAACTCCATGCTGAGTAACGGAGAATTCATTTCTACTATCTATCTGCCGCTAGTGCGAGACAGGAGACACTGGGCTCATTACGGACACTGTGGGTCATTCCCAGTTCACTTTGCTCCACAGTATATCACCAAAGAGTAGGAGAGTGGACTCTCAAAGGGTACTGTAGAGTTCCCCAACTCTTCCCCTAATAACATGCAGATGGGCCCCTCTAATGCCTGTTTACATATCTGCGGCATAGTTCATGACTAAAGTAAGCAAAGCCCTAATTATTTTACCCGGCGACGGGACCAATAAAATCAACTTCCCCTTCTCGTTATGGGTGTTTAAGTGTATCCTTTGATGGCAGGGGTTTGTTTATTTTTGGAAGAGTTGCGTAGCCGAGAGGAAAGCAAATAGAAGTAATGACACAGAGATGCTGACAAATGGGGGCCCTGGTGATGGATTCATTTCCTCAGTGATGCCTGGAAGGCTGGACTGCGAAGGTGGTTCAACATGAGCCCGCATTCACACAATTGCAAACGTGATTGGCAACATAAATATCACGTTAGCCGCGGAGAGGCCGTCGCCTATCATCGCACACTGCCCGAATTAGCTTGACGCCAGCTTCGGCGCGGACGTGATCCCGTTCGTGTGGCCACCAATCAGAAATCGTTTCAGTCCCAATAAATGTGATGCATTGTAACACCTTTGTCTTTTTCGTCTTCTTTTCCCCCGCAGAATGCTGTGGAGAATAACAATCCCCGTCATACTGGCCGGGGTGCTCTGCATCACCGCCGAGACCAAAAAGCCCCGTCCCCAGGGGTCCATCCCGTCCCCGCACAAGTCCAAAGGGAACCTGTCGTCCGAGCGCCACCACCGGCTACTGCAGCAGAAGCCCGAGGTGCTGTCCTCCAGCCGAGAGGCCCTGGTGGTGACGGAGCGCCGCTACCTCCGCAGAGACTGGTGCAAGACGCAGCCCCTCCGGCAGACCATCAGCGAGGAGGGCTGCCGCAGCCGCACCGTGGTCAACCGCTTTTGCTACGGGCAGTGCAACTCCTTCTACATCCCCCGCCACATGGGCCCCAGCTCGGGCCAGGGCCAGAGTCGGGGCCAAGCCTCGGGCTCCGGGCGGAAAAGCCACAACAAGGCCCAGGAGCCGTTCCAGTCCTGCTCCTTCTGCAGGCCGCACCGCATCACGCAGCTCACGGTGCAGCTGGACTGCCCGGACCTGCAGCCCCCGTTCAGACACCGGAAGGTGCAGAGGGTCAAACAGTGCCGCTGCATGTCTGTGGATGTGGGCAGCCACGGGAAACTGTGAAGGACCGCAGAGCTCTCATCTATGAATACGGTCAAGGGGCAGAAAAACGGACAAGCTTCGCCAAGCACGGACTGGCTTTGACTTGAACTGCTCTGCGTCGCGTTGTACAGACAATGGCCTGCCCCGCCGCAAAGTGACAGGAAACACGGAACAGGCCGCTAAAAAAAAGGCTCCGTTGATAAAATGAGACGCGCCGCGATGCTGGCGAACTGGTACTGCTCAAAGAGACTGATTCAAGAGGCTGTGCGAGAAACAGTGACGTGGAGGCAGCCGCGTTTGAAAAGTCAAAGCTTTCCCTCTTCAAAAGGTTCACATCTACCCGACTGTGAGATGATTTGTCATCGACCGTGGCAATAAAACACTTCAGACAGTGCCTTGGTGTCTTTGAGAAATCGCGAACCTGTCGATTGCGCAACTGTGGAGGTGTCACCCCCTTGAAACATTACTGTAGCCGGGCATGTTTTCTCTGCGGGTCTTCATTACGTCAGCTATATTATTGACCCGTAGGAGCCACTGACACTGTCTTACCAAGTATCAGATCTGTTATCCTGTATCATTCCCATCATGTAGCATAGCAATATCCCAAACGATGCACAAGGAAAAGCATCATCAGTGGCGTCCACCTGCTTAGACACGGGCCTGGCTGTATACTGTTCCTCTGCCACAAATGTTCTAGCCAGTAAGAAAAAAAAAAGAAAAAAAAAGACATACTGCAGCATGTGTAATGGAGGTGCAATGCAATATATATACAGTATATATATAAATATATATTTTATGTATGTGTGTATGAATGTATGTGAAAAGTATATTAAATCTATTTCATATAAACAACAGTGGCCTTTAGACTGCATGTAGTTCTTTACCATCCTGTATCACACCATGGCTGAATGATGATAAACAGGAACTGCAGAATTTCTATGAAAAATTGATGTAATAACTTTAATTCAATAAATATATGTTTTCATGGTCGAGGGTAATCAATCAATCGAAACATATGGTTTGGTATTGCACATGAACATCACATCGAACAGTCCTACTGCCCTCGTAAAGTACGGGAGTTCACACACTCACACAGCAGGGAAGGCATAAACAACCTGCATAGGATTCTGCTTAAAACATACAGTAAAAGCAAGTTGACAATATGGCTGAATAACACAAGAGCAGGTCTGCTATCACAACACGCTACTTGGGTATGTAGAGCCTGTCTGCATTAAAAACAAAAAAGGGGCCCCCGGGGAAGATGTTCAGTACTTAAAAACACGTTAAAAGCGATCTCTGCTCGGAGATAAAAAATGAAATAAAGAAATGAAGGAATGTAAGTTCGCCACGTGTTAGCTAGAACAACACTGATTTCACTTCTTTACGTGTCGAATGGACCACGTCTGATATGTCTAAAAACGAGTTCCGCTGGACAGCGCTCTCCTCGCTGTGCAATAAGGCACTATTCTGTCGGGCGGAAGAGCACTACCTGCCGTTTAGAAATCCTACAAAACTCTTGTGCTTTTTCACGAGTCAGGAAGCTATAAAAAGGAAGTGTTCGTGCCTTCCTGGTAAACTAGGCCTGGGATTTGCACAAAACAAAATAAAAAATTGGCTACATATGGCTTATAAAATACTGAGAAAGCTTTGATATACAGTAGTGTTGCTACGCATTTCAGCCTCCAGTGAGCATTTCCTGGCAAATGACTCAACTGTATTTAATCATCTCGGCTTAAGGACGTCTTTTAGTGGCCATATTTCATTTCATTAAGCGAATGCTATCAAAGGGTGGCTGAGAATGCAATTTTTCAGTGCACCTTTAAATAATAAAATATCTACACACTGTAATATCCACTTTGAACCAACTCACAATAAACAACAGGTCTAAATCAATTGAAAAGGAATACTGGAAGCAAATAAATGTTGTAAAAATGACTGATGAGTCATTGTCAGATTGTACAAACAGTGCTTGTGCAATAGGCTCGGTGATGATCATTTTCCATTCTCTGCTTCAGATCTTCTGACCCAGCTTCGCTTTCTGTGGAATAAAAAATGGGTCTGAGTTATTTCCAGCTGGGAGCACTGGCACTCATCTCGAGCTGTTACTGTAGGAGCCAGGAGTGTTGTTTCTTCAACACCCTGACAAGCATTTGTGCCGAGCGGAGTCTTAACAAAAAGCACAGATGAGACGGTGCAGCAAGTGTGGTAAGGAGTGTAGGGATAACAAAACGTACTATTCCGCTGGCGTGTTTGGGTTTCACATTGTAGGAGGCCTTCTCCCTGGCCTGTTTGAAGCACTCCTCGGCCATTTTGACCCTGAAACAAAAAAAAGAAAGAAAAGACCATCATGCGTCCCATTCAAACAGTTCAAAATTCACAATCTCACCAGGAATAGGAAAAAACGCGGCGTGGAGCATCCAGGCCATAGTCATGCGGTATTTGGACACAACAATGTCAGTCTGTCGCAGCGCCAGTCCTCCTGCTTTGAAATGACTCACTCCAGTTTACTACAGCACGGAGGCAGCCAGCGGTGTCACGACGCATTTGTGCTTTCAGGAGTGACAAACGATCCGCAACGCCGGCGCTGGGCGCCTTCAACTATTCGTGCCCACAGACGCGCACCCCGAGCTGTCCGCCAGCGCCGTATGGATGCGCGCCTGTACGGCGGAGGTGGCGAGCAACATCGCCATTGTTCCACCGGAGCCTTAGAGGAAACCAGCAGAGGGAGTTGGGATGACTGCCGATGGCAAAGGGCGAGCGAGTCAATGCTTTCAATTTTGCTTTTATTCTTTCCTACTGAACAAGCAAAGCTTGTGACATTCTCGCTTCGCTTACAAATACATATCGCCATTCAATCTTCATATGGCATAATGGACCAATTTGCCTTTTGTTTACATATGCATCAATATCTTTGTATTCATCAAACCACTGGAAGCTAACTGGATGCTGCATGTGTTCTTTTCATTACTGGGGTGAGGACACAGATTTGGGTCGTTTAACCTCTTTTCCCTTCATGAATTTGAATGAAGGTGATAGGATCTCTGGTGAACACGAGATGTACTGCAAGTTATTAATGTTTCGGGAACTTACGCTTGGGGAAAATTCTAAATGTAGGAACTTTGGTGTATCTGTAATGACATTTTGGAGGTCAGAGTATGGCACTCTCTTCCAAAAGGGGGGGAAAGAAACCTCTTTGGTTTATGGACAATAGTTTCTGGTGCCCTGACAGAAGACAGAGTCTGCATCGAGCACAATGTCACATCTCCAAACAGAGAATTCGTTTGCCAGGCAATTCCTTACCGCTCTTTCAACATCATCTTGTTCTGCTTCTTCCACTGGTCTTTGAAATCGGTGGAGAACTCGTGCCAAATGGAGAAGAAAGTGTTGGGAGAGACCTCCTTCTCGCCTGCCTTGGGTTTAACCGAGAAGGACACACTCAGCTCCAAGAAGCTGAGGACGGAGAAGAAAAACATCACTTCAAGACCAAACTCTTACGACACGAGATCACAGAAACCTACACCAACTGTTGTGAAACCTGGCTGTGCCGGGCAAATATGTAAAATATGAAAGTTAATCTTGGAATAATATGCTTTTTTTTTTTTAAGACTTAATGGCAGCGTATCATTAAAAACACAGACCAACGATGACTGTGCAGTTCGGGGGGGAAAAAGCAGCGAGCGCAAAACGGATTTACTGGCGCTTAAAAGCAGCACAGTGGCTCTGTTTTCTCTGACAGATTAACTCCCAGGACTAAAACCCTTAAACATCTCATATGCAGTGTTTAGCTTTGTCACTCTGCCCGCTGCGGGCCATATAAGCGTCTGTGGGGGCGACTGCACAGCCGCGCAAACACATGCATGGCGTTGGGTAAAGGGTGCGTCGAGATGACAAAGGCGGATCCGGCGAAAGGGGAGCGCGTGCGGACGGCATGGGGATGAGGCGTGGGACGGGGGCGTTGTTGAAAACGTGGAGGGCCGTTTGCAGTGGATCAATACGGCGGACAGGTCGGGGTCTCTTTGTTTGGAGTGTGCTATAGGAACACATTCCTGGCCAGCAGTAACAGAAGCCTGGAGCCAAGGCTGTCTACTCTCGTTCTGCTTAGATAAACAAGGCAGACACCGCACAGGGTGGAGTGGTGGTGTGGGGGGGGGGGGTCGGCGGGTGGGGCCTCCCGTCTGCCGAGGGCCTGGCATGATGGCCTGCACCTTCCATGTAACTGGAGGACCCAGGAGCCCTAAATATTGACAAAGCGGGCCGGTTCTGTTGCTCCGCCACAGTGAGAATCCATCACTTTGAACTGGATCGAGTTGCATCGTCCCGCCACCGCTTCAGTTCCAGTTTCACAAGCACGGCCGCTGTTTTGACGCTCAAGAAAAGAGCAAATGAAATGGAACAGGAACAGGAGTGCTTTTTTTTGGTTTTGTTTTCTCCTTCTTCCTTTTCTCCCCTTCAGGTGAGGAAGCCGAGGGAACATTTCTAGCGATAAGGAGCTCTTACATCTTCTGAGTGTCTGCCAGCTGCGTCTCCTGCGTTTCCAGTTCGGTCTTGGCTGTGAGGGAAGCATAAATAAATACGGGATTAGATTAGGATTAGGACTGATACAGGATTTCCTGCGCCGGGCAGAAAAAAAAAAAACATCTTTCAACCTTCAACGCAGGTTGTATATTAGGAGGATTCGACGTGTCACCATTACTTAAATCAACAGTCCTCTTCAAGGTCAGCGCTGTAGCGGGTTATTAAGTACTGGATTGTCCACTGTTGCACAACTGACAAATGAGCAGAGCAGATCACAAGACAAGTGCTTCTTTGTGCAGCCGTGCTTCGGATGGAGACAGATGACTCTGTGTGTGTGTGTGTGTGTGTGTGAGGGAGAGAGAGGTGTGAGAGAGTAAGAGAGAGACAGCGAGAGGGTCGGAAAGCTGAGAGTTGGACACCGAAGCGCGCACCGCAGCGCGCATTTCCAGCAGGTCACAACACTTATCTCAGTGGGCCATCAGGATCATTTTGACTGCGTTATAAATTATGATATGAGAGAGCAGCAGTGAAATGTGACAGCGTCGGTCAGAGAAATGCTCCAGGTTGCTACTTATCAATTGCGGCCTGGATTTCCCTGCCCGGCGTCAAACGTAGCTGGGCCGGTAGCGGAGTCAACCCAGCTGTTTTGACTTACTTTTTCCTTTAGCCGGTCTGTAGTTTCACAGTTACGCTGTGTGACACAAGGTTGGATGTTAAAGTCTCAGAACAGGCGGCCCGGCGAGGTCTATAGGACGCTACCGTGGCACGGTCTGAAGCGGCCCACGGGCAGACACAACAGTGGATGGGACAGGGAATAGCTTGCTGGCAGAAATCCGCGCTCTGCTCTTATCCCGGGAACATCTGGTCACAGACGTGTAATTGAAGCCAGAGCCACATCTAAAGATCTCAGACAAACCTGTTGAGACCAGCAGCACTGTGTTTGACCGTTCCCCAGTGATAAATCACCCTGTCGCCCACACTTGTCCTCTCGCTGCTGAGGGCTCATCAATAAACAGTGACAAATTGACACAATTCAATGACCGGGGCTCGCTGCGAGCGTCTCACAATGAGGACGAGGCGCCCGTCGCTTGCGCTTTTGTTCAGGTGGCACTTAAGATTTATTAAAGCGTTGCTGCGAGTGATCCGAGATTCATGCGCCTAAACGCCGAATATCAATGGAAATAGATAAACTCCCACATCCCCCGGGGCTGAATGATTCAATATGAGTCCTTGCACAACCCTGAATTCCAAACATGTTTGTTTCCTCGCCGCATGAAACATGAATTAAACAGAAACGGGAAGCTCTCTTTGTGACATACACTTCACAGAAAACAGCACAAGGACAAATATGTGCTTATTCAGAGTATTCTGTCAGCAAAACATTTAAAACGTAGCTGGAAACTGGGATGGGGGCGGCGGAGAACTGGGAAAAAGTTGTGGAATAGTGTGGAAGCCACAGGGAAACAGGCTCATTGGTAACAGGTGACGGAATGGTGATTGGGAATGGACGGGGCATCGTTTTCCATAAAACTGTTCTCAATAACAGCCCTGTTCCCCTTCAGTCTATCATTTGCGCCGATGGGTACAAAGCAGGGGAGATAACGGAGAGATGGATGGATGCTTTGAAAATATGTTCGGCTCAATGTGAGAGAGATCGACACGTCTACGTAATACCCCATTATATCCCGGCGTGGCAAACTTGAGCATGTAAATTTGACTGCCGATTTTGACTCTGCGCCCGCAACGTGGCGTGAAGTCGGGCTGGTAGGAAGAGGGGAGCTCTCGGCAACAGTTTCGCTAATCTTCCTGTCCATCAGAAACAGATTATCACATGGCCCGTGCTCCCTCACTAGTCACAGTGACTCCATCAAAGGGCCTGCATGCATGAGAATTTGTGAAGCGAGCGGGGAAAATCGAGCTAGACCAAACAGCCGAGCTCCAACAAGTCCGCTCCCACTGTTATTCTGTGGTTAGTTTCATGGTCAGAAAATAAACAAAAGCGGTTTTAACTGTGGAGCCAGAAACAGTTTAACCCCGGGCTTTTTAGAAATTACAGAAATAACAAAAATAAGACATTTGGCTGTTGTGCGTTTTTTTTTTTTTCACCGCCACAGCGGAGGAACCCCAAGAATCCCGTCTGGAGCCTTGTGAGTCACATGTCCATGTTACGGTGCTTACATTCTGCTCTCAGAGGAAAAACCTCGTCATTTGCATCAAAGAGAGAGTTCCCATATTTCTCTCAAACACACAGAGAGAAAGGAATAGC
This sequence comes from Karalla daura, assembly GCA_029224185.1. Taxonomy (NCBI): domain Eukaryota; kingdom Metazoa; phylum Chordata; class Actinopteri; order Chaetodontiformes; family Leiognathidae; genus Karalla; species Karalla daura. Next base: position 2,986,139 of record CM055200.1, read on the forward strand.
GAGGGGGCGAGGTGGAAATGGGGAGAGATGCTTTCATCTCCAGACTTCCTTGAAAATGGACAGTGAGCATTACCAGGATAGAACATGTGCTATATATTATGCTCTCATCTGAATACAAAAGCAGTCGGGAGAGAGGCTGGAGAGTCCGCGTCCTTCAGAAAGATTGGTCACAGTCAGCTGAATGCGGCCGGGGTCAACGTGGATGCTACACAAAGGCTGACATTTGGCTTGTTTTGTGAAAACGAGCATAACAAACCCGGGTCCATCACCTTTGAAGTGGACCCGACGTCATCTCACCGCACATGCCGGGACGTGAGAGAAAAGCATGGCCGTAAAACACGAGAACATGGTTTTCGCCTAATCTCGTGGAACGTAAAATTGCTGCAGTAGCTGCCGCCCCCCTAGCACTTTTTTTTTGTTTGTTTCCTGTCGTTCAGTTTCCTCTCGCCGTGCCTGGAGGAGAGTTTAAACCGTGCTGGAAACCTCCAATGAAAACGGTGGCCATAAAATGTGGTAAAGAGTGCTCCAAGGATGGGGATGATGTTAGTTTTTTCAACCAGATTTTTCAACCAGGGTGTCCAGCAGGTTAAAGCCTTCACATCCAGTAAAATATTTCATCATCTACTTAAGTGAAATGCCTCAACAGCTTTTGCATCATCCGTTAACTTACCCTCTTAGCGCTGTGAGGGGAAACCAGAGGGCCAGGAGTATGCCCGTGCAGACATGGGAAGAACGTGTGAACTCGACACAGAGACGCCCTCGGCCCGTCTAGGATTTGAACTTTGCGAAACAGACGTCAAACAAAAGAGTGATGCCACGATACTTGTCCGCGGCTGACGGACAAATAGACAATATTGAATGTTTTGCGGGGCAAATGGGTAAATAGGAGGTGTATTGTTCATTGCCTCCAATTGATTTATTATGGCTTTAAGCGCTGTCTCCGTAAACTCGCTGCGAGGGTTTATTTGAATTCCTGCATGGAATGAGAGATGAGGTCAAGGAGGCAATGAGAGGATTGCTAATCTCTCTGTCATTCCTCCGACAGGAAAAAAGAAGACAGACAGAAACCTTGTTGTCAGAGCAGCACGGCGGAGAGAGTGGAAAAATAAAACACGAGGGGAAACCGGGGGAAATATCTACAGCACCAGGGACAAAAGGATAGTTATACGACATGGATGACATCAGACGTGCTAAGTGAAGGGGAACAGGCGCCCAACACGTCACTTTTGTTCCGTATCTCAGGCATCGAGCCCCGCCCCCCCCCGCAGTCAATCCGACGGGCCGCGTGACAGGTTCACCTCCAGCCGTCCCGAATCCCCCTTTGAGACGGAGCGAGGCTCTCTCTGTTTTATAAGGCCCGAGATCAAGATAAAAGACCTCGCTACCAAGTGGAGTCATAATCTGTCAGAGCCGATAGGCATACTTGAAACAATAGCTGCGAGTTATTCAATACAACCTGGAGTAAACATACGTCCCTATGGAAACAACACTGAGTGAACCCGTGTGTGTGTGTGCCGTATATCAGGCAGAAAACAGCACGAAACAGATTTGGAAACGTGTCTGCAGACGTAGAGGGCTTAAATCATTTTGACTGATGAGCTGCTTCACATACTCTCACACCACAGACACATTTTCAGCTTAGATATGCCAAAGCTACACAGCACAAAATACTTCTCGGGAGGGATAAATTATCTTCCTCTTTGATGACCGAACCACATCTTCTCGTAGCCTGTCCACATATTCAAAGGGTTGTCCCGGCAGTCCTGGCTCAGGATGAGACCCGACTAATGACCGGAAGTTTCATCGCCAATAGTTTTAGCGCCGTTTAAATCCTGCTAAATACGGGAATCCAAAGGTGCGCTGAAAATGAAATAAAAGCAATCGAGGGTGCATGGCAGGTCCCGAAACATCAGGCTGTGGCCCCTCGTTCAGCAAGTAACATCAGGTGATCACTCGTGTGAGTGGCAGGCAAGACAACCAATCAGGGTAAAGGCTACGTGTGTAGAAGCACTCCACGCGTCTAAAAATAGGATCTTAAAAGAGCCTGTGGAAAAACATCTGAGGCATTTCTGATGAAACCAATGTCCCACAGCTCCTACGTCAGCCCCTGAGATCAATAACACATCCTCCATCCAAGTCTCCTCATGCAACATGGTGGTTGACTGTTGTCTTTTCAACAGTTTCTGACAGCAGCCGAGGCCAGTGGCCACACTATTTCTGCTCAAAGTGTGGACGTGGACGCCGGCCTCACCTTGGCTAAGAAATTTGTCCATCTTGTCCTTGAAGGGCTGCAGGTTGTCTTCAGAAGACAGCTTGCAAACTTTCTCCGTCTCAGCCGAGCACGCTGGAACAGAAAGAGAGCATCACGATAAGAGGGGGGAAAAAAAACAAAACAGAACAGTACCTTATCGGGCAAAGCTCAGCTAGCCTCGTTACATCTCCGCCGAATTTCTGCTGAGCAAGTGTCAGCTAGGGCGTAACGACCCGTAACGGCTAATAAGGCACTGGCAGGAACCAGGAAGGGCCGCGCTGCGATCCCGGGAGAACCTCATCGTCACGCTCTATTGGCAACCATAACGGATGCACGAACTGAGCTCAAGGCCTGCGAGGTGTAGAGGCCATGAGACGCTTTGGTGGGGGGAGGGGGGGAAGGCCGGGCCTGGGCAAGTGATAATTCATAGACCATATGGTGCCTTCAGCCAAGAAGGTACGCGGGGAGCTCTCTCCGCTGTGCTGCTTGGCCGCTGTCCTCTGGGCCGGCCAAGGCCACTTCGGCGCCGCCCACCTATTGGAACCCCCCTCCGGGAGCCGCCGTCTGCTATAGCGCTCAGCCGCCTCGCCGAGGTAATGAAGAGGTCTGCAGGTACAACACGTGATGATGTATTTATGGACGGTCAGCATGTGCCACCACCGCCGAGGTCGAGGCGGACGCGGGGCCGTCTCCCCAGCGAGCAACTCCATCTTTGTGAACTGCGAATAATGGAGCAGCCCGGCGGAAAAAAAAAACAATATTTGGCAAGGCGGGCCGGGGCAGCTGATTGGTTTAGCAGCGAAGACGCATAAAACACGATACGGGGACAGGCCCCGGGGTTTCGGGGAATCGCTGACCGGGCCGCTCGCACGTACGCGCTGGCGCGTGTGCGTTTGCACAAAAATACACAAGTCGATTCTTACCACCTGTAGGCACTCGAGTCCTTGGAAAGCGCTGGCGGTGTTGAGAGACTCGAGGCAGAGTCTTTTCCCAACTGCCTCGTTCATTAGGACGCTCTCAATCCAATTCCAGCGGCGCCAACCGAGCCAAAGGTTCACCTTGAAGGCTTTATCCGTCTTACTATTCCCGCCATGTACTCTCTGAGACGGCGTCATGTGTGATGGCACGTTTAGTATCAAATTTTTACATGCAGTAATATTTTTTTCATGTGCGCCATTTGAGATTTAGTGCATTTCACTAAACTGAGGGATTATATAACGCACACTGGAACCATAATTCAGTGGAAATTTTGAACTCCACCTCGCCGGTTTGAGAAAACCACTCAGTGACATTTGCTGTTTTTTTGTTTTTGTTTTCCCTTAAACTGATGGTTAGCGGCGACAGTGATTTTCCAACCTGGTAATAGCGACTTTGTAACATGACGGCTGGTTAAGTGAATGGATGCGCATACATCTGGGAAGTGTAACACAGCATTCACTCAGCCGCTGTTGATCAGACAGATGAACGAACGAATGGGTGAGTGAGTGAGCAGCCATTAATCGCAGCAGTTCCTGCACTAATCATATTTCTGACTCTCAGAGGCACTGTGTGAAATGGGGCAAAGAGGATTATTGTGAAACTCTCCTCAAAGCAGCCTCTTTGTTGTGTGCTGGGGGCTCGTTGCTCGCGGGCGCGAGGCGCCTCGACGCTCCAACAGAGCCTCCTCCACTCCGGTGCACAGCTGATGAGCCTTTCATAGTACACACAGGTAGTGGAAGTTCCTTGACCTTGCCCCCCCACCCCCACCCCTCACACACACACTCCTCCCACCCCCCCACCCCCCATCCATATTTTGATCTCTGTTTCACGAGGACAGCAAAAGGCACACCGGGTCCAACAGGAGTCTACATCTGACAAGTCACATCTGCTCCTGGTTAGTTGGTCTGTATGACAAACAGATGCTATCTCTCGGTTGACCCGCCTCCACAATCCACACATGACCATAGCCGGTCAGGTTTTTGGAAAAATCATTTTTCCGTCGTGCCAGGAGATATATGCGCGCGGATTAATCGAGAATTTATTGCCGCGTATATTTACCAATTTGTGACGGTATTTTAAACACGCCGTGACACCTGCCAGCGTCGGCCAGATACGGCGAGGCCAAGTTTACTACCTGATAAGCGCGTTGTAAACACACAGTTTTAACGGGGTTTGAGCGCCGGATGGCTGCCGTACCATTGAGGTCTTTCCTCAGCTTGCGCAGATCTCTTTGAAAGTCATCAAACTTCATCTGGGAGGCCTGGAAAAGGTCCTGGGGCTCAGGCAGAGGGTAGACGCACGTCTCTCTGCCAGCATCCTGGTAGAGCAGCACATACATTTATTTAACAGAGAGCACACACACACACACACACACACACACACACACACACACACACACACACACACACACACACACACACACACACACACACACACACACACACACACACACACACACACACACACACACACACACACACAATGTCAGAGTCAATCTTCCTCAAGCGGGGAGAGGGCCTGGCTAGAATACAGTGCGCACCACACAAGATTGAAGTAAATGTCTTCAGAGACCCGCATGTGCTTATCAGCAGGCCAAACATCCCGGAGAAGATATGGCTCTAAACTGCAGCGGGTAATGACCACTAAAGCGTGGCGCACTGAAGCAAGGCTGCCACTCTCCCATCACAGAAACTGCAGCGCGAGGCCATTGTGAGTGCTGGAGCCATGTCATGCAGGTTGATCTTGGCGAGCAGCACTCTACTGAGTTCATCTCATCTGGAGAACCTAATTATTTACACTAGCGCTCCTTTGGATGCTGTGCCAGTGAGCAGACTGCAGGTTTGAATGAACCCAGACCAAGGCAGAGCAGGAGTGGGAGATGCAGAGTGAAAGACAGAGGGAGAATTAGAGGAGAGAGCCAGGGGAGGAGAGAGATTTGTTTCTGCCGTAAATGAGGAAAGAGAAAATAAATAATTTGATAAAGGATAAGCCATGGTATCCTCTGGCAAGAGAGGAGATGAAAAGAGAGCTCTGGAAGGATTTCTAAGCAAATCAGACTAAAACAAAAAAGTGATTCAAATAAACAGGAACCAAAACATACCTCATCAAAGTGCCTTAGATAGTAAGCAACAATGTAGGACAAAAGACTCTGGGAATTATCCTGAAAGAAAGAAAAATAAGATCCCAAATAAATAAACCAAATTCCCCTTTATTTATTAATTTAATCATTTTGCAGCAGGACGTTTTAATTTGCGCGGGGCAAACAAGAGTAGAGACAGCGGTCATAGGAGCTGGGCATAAATCACGACATCGGAGGAGCAACGCAACAAAACACGACTGTGACTGGGGCTGGCTGTCATAACTCAGAGTTGGTGGAAAGTTTGATGTTCTTTATGGATACCTTACTCGGCCCACCACCACAAAAACACAAACCACCGTGTCCTTATAAGGCAGTGCCAAGGGCACGCTGAGCCCTTCATGATATTGAATAAGAACAGTAAACAGAATGGCCTCTCGTCTAGGGCTGCACAGCCATGCCCCCCCCCCCCCCCTCATGTTTGCCAGTCATAAAGTTCATTCTCAACTCAACGGCTCCTCGCCATATATGAGACGAGGTGTAAAATGAAATGAGTCGGACAACGTGTCGCACACACTACGGTACATGTTGTACCGTGGTCTGGACTGGCTGGTTCACCCTTGTTCTCTTGCACTGATGTAGAAGGGGGTTTCATCACCAGCGCCTCAGACACTAGTTTTGAGGCACTTCTGCGATTCTATTCAACGCGTGGGAAGATTGTTCCGTTCACTTCCTCACTGTACTGTAAATACTATCGGAGGTGGTTTGCATGGTATTTTACGTCACATTCTGTCTCAGAAATGGCGGCTAAAAATCGGAACATTCAGAAATGAGGTTGCGGTGATGTTTAAGGCCCTACCAACATCTTTGTCCTGGAATAAACTTGTTGTTCAGCATTGCCAAGTAAAAAAAATTATGTTTCATTCTAGGTCACCTTTAAAGCCGAGCTCCTGTGTGCGCACACTGAAGCACACATCTCAGTCTCCCTTTGCTCATGTTACACAACTTGGAGATGCATTTCACGTCTGCTCGCTTGTGAATAACACCCAATTAGGCCTGTGTGCTGTGAGTGATGTTTGTTCTTTTTTCTTTTTGACTCCGGGAACGCACAGACTCACACTGCTCTTAACGTCCTTCAGTTTTGGCAGGATGTCCAAGGTGAAGCCGTCGGCCTGCCCTCGAGACCGGTTTCCTCCGTTCATGAAGTTGCCAAAAGCCAGCACCAGGCCAAGTACCTTCAACACACACTCACCACTCTGCAGGGCCTAGTGCACGCACGCACGCACGCACGCACACCCACCCACAGAAACGGGATGACATGAAGGTTATGTTGAGTGGCAGAAAAGAAAATGGAACAAGAAAGGTGATGGCCAGTGGCTCTCACCTTACAAACTCTCTGAAGGATTTCGACTTTGCGTAGGACTGAGGTGATGCATTCGTGGAAAGTTGACTGAAACAGGATGCAGAACACTCGTTCAGAGAAGTTGGGGATTTGGGACAACTGGAATAGAAACCTAACGAAGGCACAAAATCAGTCATAAAGGAACATCTGTATAATGTGGCTCTTAAGCACTGAATGCGGTTCAGAAAGTAGGTTTGGCTCTTACTGTTCGGGCTTGTCCAGTGGCTTGGCATCCTCCTTGTCTTTGGATGATTTAATATGCTTCTTAATGCCATCCAACTCATCAGCTTGAGCTCTCTGTCAAACCAAAATGCAGATTAAGTTGAGATGAAAATTTATGGCCTATGGGCAGGTGAGGCATGAATGCACCATACGGATGTAGATACGTATTCACGTATGGGTGATTAATGACTTGAATAACAAAGTCTTCCTTGTCACAGTTGAAAAAGCAGCCCCCCCTCCCCTCCCCTCCCCTTCCCCCTCCTCCAGAAAAGAAAACTACAAACCTAAATGTAAGACAAGCTAGTATGCACATAGTTTGGCACTCAAGGGCTCAATGTGATCACTTCCTCATGTTTCACTGATCAAACACATTAGTAATAAACAGGAATTCGGCCTCTCTGGGCTGCACGTAAGCAAACATGCGCGGGTGTCGTTCGGACCCGTTTGGAGAGGCAGACGGAGAGGGCGAATCAAGAGTATAATTTACGTTTCCACTACATACTGTAGCGAGCATAAGGACGAACAAGAATCACCCTCCTGACACTAAATCTGTGGAGCAAACAACAACACAGACAATACCAAGTGCATGAGAAGAAATGGCCTCTTGTAGCCAGGCCCAAATTCTAAAAAGGGTGAAAGTTTCCTCATAGCTGGTAGGAGGAATCAGCTTGCTTCACACAAAGGCAAGCACTGCATATTATTGAAGTTTTGGATGTGTGGACAATAGCTCTTCTGCAAGTTACCCACAACTCTGTTTAGGCTCACAGAGACCTGCAACTCTGCAATGGGGTATTTTCATCTTGGCAGTACTTTCAGAAATCAAGCATGCTGGATGCTGCTTTCAGAGACTCTCTTTGTGTGAGACCCGTGAACTCAGAGGCTCACACAAAGCAGATCCAATAGATGAAAGCTGCATATAGAAGAGGCACAGGTTTCTTCTGATGGAGACCGTGTAATGGACTGAAGATGGACAAGGAGTCCTAGAAGTAGTGGACACTCGTCCGGCTTCAATCTTTGACCTTCTGATGATGATCATGCAACTTCATCAACAGAACCAGAACATCTAATGAACAGAACTGAAGGTGTTTTTTTTTTTAAACCATTTTTGTCTTATTGTTGTTCTGTTGACAAACGGCTGCTCAGAGAGATCTCATATTGTGCTGTTTTGTTGTTAAACTCAACAGCATTCCAGTTTATACAGTATAAGTTTCACAAATGCTAAAGAGTTGCCTTCAGCCAGGCTACATTCCTGCACATTATCCTGCTGTCAGGCTCTGGACCACAGTTTTATACAAGGTGGTAAAAAAAAGTGCAGGCCAGAAATGCCCCTCCATTTCACAAGAGGCAAAGACAATAGATGTTAATGGGTCTGACGCAGTTGGGCAAAACAATAAAACCATCCTCAGGAAGAGAATGTAAACTCTCTCCCAGTCCCTCCAGAGCACATAGACCCCCAAAGAGTCTCGGCAGTCTGCTCTGCCCCTCTGTTTCTCTCCATCTTCCTCTCTGGGGTTTGGCCTCGGCATGGATCCTTGGGAAAACATCAAACGCCAGCATCAAACGCACTGAGGGCCCGATTAGTATTCTACACACCGCTGCTTTCTGTCGGCGAGGGCAAGCTCTCCTTCGCCTTCTCTCGAGATGTTTTCAAGTGTAAATATATTTAATACAAAGCAGATCCTTTTCAAAGGGCAGCAGCGGAGCCCAGCAGTGTTTGGTGTAATTGGGGACAAGTAGGCATTAGCGTGTGATCTTTGAATTGTTAGGGCATGTAGCGGTGGTTGTTAGCATGAGAAATGCAGTCCCATGTGGAATATCAAATGCAAAGGAAAGTACGATGATATTTGTGATGCCAGAATTCTTGCAGTAGCCAAGTGGTATTCATTAGCCAGGTTTGTAGCACAGGACTAAACAGAGCCAGGCAGGGCTTAATCACTATTTATGTCACTCAATTTTCAATGGAATAACATTTATGAGATTATTTGTACGTGCGAGCTGCCAAAGAATAGTATCTAAATGACAAACTGCATCGTGTAATAAACATGTCAAACGTATTTAGACGTTACAAGACCTTATCGTTAAAAAATAGAGGCGCGGGGCGATTACTTGCAGCAGAAAGGCTTGCAGGCGGGACTGTGGCCGCGAGCGACCTCCTTGACATTTAGCTTCTGTCAGCTGAAAGTGAGTACGAACTTCAGACAAGCAGTCTGGCCTCAGATTATGGCTTGTGATATTAGAGGGGAGGGAGCGCAGTCCCACTATCACTGTGACCCCTTTAATGGCGGTGGCTTATTGTTCAAAGAACGGGAGTGGCCATAATCCGCAGCTCACAGACTGCGCGACTCTGCCCCTGCCTCTGCGTGCATATATGCATGTGTGTGCGTGTGTGCGTGTGCATTTGTGTGGGTCAGCATGTTTGTTTGCGAGCGTGTTTGTGCGTGTGAGCCCGAAACCAAAAAAAAAAAAGCCAGCGAGCGAGCGAGCGAGGGAGAGAGCAGTGTGTGATCTCGCTCCTCGCACAGTGAGTGAGGGTGTAACCATTAGAAGCCCCTCGCATTCCTCAAGACAGGCTGACTGCGCTGCCAACTGTGGTTTAGGGGGCTGGAGACCCACAGACAGGATGGAGTCTCGCAATACAAAAGAGAAACAATTTGGCTCCTCGACTCAATAACATAGCCTCGGGCCATAAGGGGGAGAAGGGGAGAGAGGGAGAGGGCTTGAAGTCTCGGGGTGAGTGGAGAGGTTAGAAGACTTTTGATCCTCAGTTATGACACATTGGTTCATAACTGCAGCTTGTCTCAAGCCTCAGTCTCATTCCCATGATCAACATTATTAATATGCCTCTGGCAGCCAAAGGTCCAGGCCTCCCCTGTGTAGTTGTGCCAAAAAGCAGCTCGCAGGAATTTCACAGCATCTTAAAACTGTATGACAGTTGAAATGTGGAAAACATGCCCGTTTTCATGTTCCATTATTTATTGACCTGCCTGCATACGGGTCCTGAACCGGTGCTATCAGTGCAGGTTGATGAATATGTATTTACCGTACACAAGGAGCCCTTCATAGGGAAAAATGGAGACATATTGGAAAGGGGCGATGACAGCTCTGTGAGTATTTTTATGCTAATATTATACGATACAGTGCGGTCATTTCACTTGGCGAGGCTGGGTGTACTCTTTCTCTCGCTCCCTCTTTTTCTTTAAACCACACCAGGGCTTTCAAGAGGAGCCCTGTGACACAAACACTGGAATCTCTCAGCGATCATTTGCTCTGCACAGGCGCGCTACACTACAAAAGGGAAGTCAATCACGTCCAGGGTGAGGAAAACATGTTTACTATGTCAAGGCGTTGATCCACTTCCAGGCCAGCAGACAGACCTACATAAGGCCGACTCTGTCGCCAAACAGCACACATACCAGTACGGTCTGTGGCTCCCTTGTTTGTTTTGGTATTTAATGCACGCTTCCTTTAGTTCAGCCTTTCATCGTGGAATCAGAGCTCCGCAGAGACAAATGTTCACAGTGAAGTGATGCCTCTGACTGCCTGGTGAGACACATGTTGCTTTATGCGATAAACACAGATTATTCCCAAACTGAACTTTCCCACCTTGAGCGAATATAAAGCCTTTATGATAATCTCTGACAGGTATATTTTGATGGGTAGTAATTGGTGTTTCGTGGTTTACCCTGAGGCGAGTGCCAAGTAAAACAACACTAACAGCTGATGAATGATTTTTTTTTTCTGTGCCATTTTGTTGATATCTGGGCTTGTTGAGCCCTTCTTAGGTTTCACTCTATAATAAAATGATTGCCTGTTATTCATATATGGCATGAAATGAGCAACCATAAATCATTCTATTTGTCACAAGCAAACTGTTCCAAAATAATACTTTTACTGCAAACCACAGAGGAAAAGGGGAAAAAAAAAAAAGGTTTTCCCAGACCCAACGCTACAGTCGAGATCAGCCCGAGCTGTCAGTGGTGTTACTTTGTATAATTACACTGGGTTTGTTGCTCAACACTGTGTATTTATGTGATTCTGCATTGGCAGGAGAGCGCAGAAATATATTTCAGTTTGGGATATTGTCTTTTCTCCGGTCTATTGACTTTACTGAAACCACTGTCCACATGAGCCTCGATAATCCTCCCTTCAAAGTCAGAAACGGCAAAGTTAAAAAATGTTTGTTACTGCTGTGGCCACAAAGACATAGCTCGTATTCCGAGTGGTGCTGCAGCATATCGTTATACTCACATTTTCATAGAGGGCATGCAGAGTCTCCAGATCGACCACCGAGTTGTCCATGTTGAGGACGGCTGTGGATGGAAGGACAGGACAGCGTGATTAATGGGAATGTTAACACTCACCTCGGAGGCTCCTCTGCTGCAGACAAGCGAGTCGGAAATCAGACCACTCTCTTAAACATTTTAACCAAGCGAAAACAATGATCACAAGCTCGGCCCGGGGTAGGTTTCAAGTCAGTTTTCTGGGTAAAGTGCGAGGGGTCATGTGGCGTACGGCCCCTGCGTTACCCAGATATCAGCTCTCAACGCGTTAGCGTTGCGGGGGCCACAAACTAAAACATAAATACGGAGGTTGGAGAAATCTGTCAAAGGTACAGAGATCTGTGTTTGAACTCCCGTGTTTGAATTCCTGGTGTCGCCTTTTTGTCTCGGCGCGAGGACCTGGCGCCCGCGAGCATTAATCCTTTGAAAGTAAATGTTTAAAGACAAACAGAGCCCGGGGGTCTGCGGTGTTGAGGCTGAGGTGTTGCTGTATGCACAATCACCCAGCGAAGCACTCGGCACCTATATATGTATTTCACCATGCTGTGGGTGTCCAAATTACTCACATTGTTTTGATCTGCTGATTTGCTGTTGAGGCGTGTGTGTGTGTGTGTGTGTGTGTTGGGGGGGAGCGAGTGTCAGGAGGGATAAAGAAACTCAGAGTAATGGAGTCAAGGCACATTGTTCACTCTGCATCACAGTTGTGCTTGGACATTGAATAGGACTGGTCCTCTAATAAGCTTCTCCCCAAAACAAACTCAACTAAAAGGAATGAAGATTACGACAACACTTTTAAACCAGAGAGAGGACAGGCGTTTGGAAGAGAGCCACGAATGAATGTTGCACAGACTGCTCCGTCCGAGGTTCTTAACTCTGACACGCTGGAGCGTCCATTGCAGCGTCTTCACCCGAGGGCCACAAGGACAAATCAACTCCTTTCCTGTCACTTTCTAACCCCTTCACACCCCTCTCCACTCCAAGAGCCGCCGCAGAAATAACTTCCTCCTCTCCGACTCTCCCCTCCTCTGTTTCGAGCACACTTCTCTTGTAACCATTTGGTTTTCATTACTATCCGCACCAGAGTCTGGCTGGCTGCTTTGATTGGAGACGGATTTTAGAAGACACAGGAGAGAGAGCGTATCATCACTCTGACACAGAGCTCTCGCGACTGGAAGCCAGACCCGTCCGCCCGGTCCTGCCCGGGGCACTGCCACATTCGGGGGGCCTGTGCGGCACCAGTGACCGTCATCCAGCGCTGTGACTAAGGCTTTGGAAACTTCACGGGAAGCAGACGCCGCACGGAAGTGTCCTACCAAAACAGGCAGAGCGTCGGCCAAGTCTGACAACAAACAACAACAACAGCTGTGAGGATAAGAAAAATGTGTTGACTTCTCCCTGAGCCATCGGGCCGTCATAAAAACCAACACCATTAAAGCCGGTGAATCACAAGTCGGGTTTCAGAGATATCCGAGTGACGAGGGCCGGGCCAGTCACAGTCTTCACCGCAGAACCGAGAGGAAATGAAACAATGATTCACAAAACAAACTCTTCTTTGAACTTTGAGCATATCGAACCTCGGATGGCACAAGGGAGCATGACATCTTTTCAGGAACGGAAAATGACAGTGTTGCGAAGCTGAAGTGATTGCAGCTGTTCGGCTTCATTGCTTGGGTGAAATAAATAGCTTAAGCTCAGTGTTGATGCCTAATAAACATATAATTAAATTGTAAGATTGACGAAATGCAAAACACCCGTGTTATTTTGTTTGTGTCTCGGGGAATAACAGGAACCACGCCAAAGCCCGGCAATATCTTCCCTCTGATCTTACTCTACGTGATATACTGAAGTTTGCAATCAGCGCTAATTATGTACTATGGAAAAACTGTCCTAACATAGGAGATGGACGACGGTGCTGATGAGAGTGGCCCACGCTTGCCCTCTTGCTCTGACCTGAGATGGATGCACTCGAGACTGACACGCAGGCCAGGAACACGGGAGCGAAACCTGCGACTGCAGTATGGAGTATATCATGGTGTCGGTCGGTGCAAATTTATTTGTTTTTTAGTTTAGGTGGCCTCGCCTGCTGCCATGTGCATCGAGATAAAGATTTGAAAGGGTTGAATAGGAAGGGCAGATGAGGAAGAGTGTTTAGACACACGGATGAGCGAAGACTGGGGAGCAATCAGAGAGTAACTAAAACAGGAAAACAGTCGGTTCCCATCAACATCTCCTGAATGACTTCACTTTAACAAAGCCGTTTCGACAAGATGGTGACAAGCCATCAAAGACCGACAGAGAGCCGCGGAGAGACACGATGTGGATGTTAGATGGAGAGAGATTATGCAAAATGAGAGCAAAGACAAACAGACAGGAGGAGGGAAACAAAGGGGGGAGAAAAAACTTCTCAGAGGCCTTCCAACACTGTGACTTGTGATAAAGCGAACTACTACTGGGAGGTTTACACTTTGGCAATGACCTCAGCCATCACTCAGTCTTACTCACTGCTGAGTACACTGAGAACAAGACGTATTTTATGCAATTGGATGGAAAACACAAACAAAACAATCTCAGGACCGCGGCCAAATTTTTTAATTTTGTCGAGTGAAATTGTTCTCAAAGACGTTTGTACAGCATGTTCTGGATGACAACAATTACTTACGCTGTGTTTATTGTTAGTTGGCGCCTCCAAGTATAAACCTGGGAATAGCTGCTTATTCTCCATAAAATGACAAGGATACTTCCCTTATGGTGGACGTGAGATAGTCCGCTGCCAAGGCACATTAGCGGGAAAATAAAATGCCAAGAAAGGAGCTGAAAATAGCGTTGAGAGCTTTTGTAGAGTATTAGAGTCCCACTCTGTCAGTTTAGAAGTTGAAGCATCGACTCCCTGAGGGAAAGTCCGTCACCCTTACAATAGATACAAATTGCACACAATTGTACAATATGATTGTGACACGCAATACAAGAATAAGAGGGCACTTCACAAAAGCAAGGAGCTGACCATTAACTCTAGTGCAGCTGAAAAATAAAGACACCGATAAGATTCCTCGAATTTAAAATCAGTCACTGGACTTGGAGCAGTACAGTGCAGTGACAGAACGGGCAGATTGAGTGTCAGAATTATTCCGAGGACGCTTGTTAATTCCCTATGTTTACTCAAAGTCCTTACAGTCAAACCACGCCGAGTCATCTCGGGAACGTTGCTAGAAGCACGGGACGGGACCCCGTCCGAATTGACGGGGACATGGTCAAACGCACCCTTTCACGTCACGACACGACAATAAAAGCAGACACACATGATCGCCGGCCACAGTAGACACAAGCCCAAACAAAAACAAAACAGATGCTTTTCCCCGGAGAATGATGTTTTTTCCGTGGGCATAATCCGTGACTAGTCGACTCATCTCTTCCTGTATGCGCTGATCAAACAATATGACTGGACTATAATTTTCCCTGTTCGCCTGTGATAACGCAGGTAATTGGCTGCGCATGAACGGAGGCGGGATACGCGCCGTCTTTGCTGTTACGGATCCCCGTTCCAAAGGATCGGTCTGCTCCGTCTCTGGAATATTAACAGTCTCTGGAATGACCCACTTATAAATTTGCGACGCACACGCTTATTGAGGACCACTGCAGTGGCGCTTCCCTTTACCACCTACGTACTGTGGCGCACGTGCAACTGCAGCTACACCTTGTGCGTGCAGAAGTAATTCGGTAGATGCATTCGGAAACGCGACCATGTGGTAGCACTTACCATTCTGGATGTCCTTCATGTCGAGATGGATGCTGGACATCAGAATGCCGACGGCCTGCGATCGCTTGTTGCTCAAGAGCTTCACCACCTAGGAGAGGAGAACAATGGGGTTATATGAGGCAGCGCTACGGAGAAAGTACGCCTAATAATTGACGGGAGACAAAAGGCAGTAACATTGCTCTCTTCTGTCTGTTTACTTCTGTGGGAGGAAAACTTAGGGCGATTCGACCGCAGACATTAGGGAAATTATAATGCTGTCTCGCTGCATTACGATGATTAACAATTTATCCTTTTTCCACCAATTTTCCACATCCATCATCTCTCAGCCATGCAAATAAAACCTTTCAGCCAACAACAGGCATATTTGCTGAGTGGAGTACTAACACGTGAATCCGAGTCCAGCCACTGATTAAACATACACAGCGCTCTGTGCTTTTGTTTACATTAGATTTTATAGAGTCGCACAATGCCGGCCTAGGACTTCAGCAACTCGGAGTCAAACTGCTGTATCCCAGGATCAAAACTGCTCCAAGAGCTGCAATATTAACAAATGTTAGCCGAGTAATAATAGCTTCTCGTTGTCAAACAGCCAGGGGTTGAATATCAAACCAGTGTTGTTATTATGCCTAAAAAAACTGCATCCAAGGGGGCCATTACGAACCACAGCTCGCCTGAGTAAGCAGAAGTGTGCGTCGGGCAGCAAAGTGGTGAAGGGACAGGACCGGAAACCCGTAGCCTACTGTGATCCAGACAGAAAGCTTCCATCTAAACCAGATCACAACGACCACAGGCCCCTCAAACACACAGGAAGTTATATCACCAGGCCCCGACTGTCTCCGTTCTGCAGGCTCAGCTGCAGCTGGAGGGGACAGGCCGTTGGAGATGCGACGCCGCGTGGCTCCCAGTGTTTGGGGAGCTGCTCGGTGGCAGTGGAAAAAAAACCTGCCATTATTCATGTTTTATCAGCTGGACTGACTCGCCTAAACGCTCTAACAGGTTAAAGTTACACAAACCAGAGTTCAGTGGTTTATAGCCGAGCTGAGTTGGCTGATATCACGGAGAAACACTTCACTTTCTTTTTTTTTTAACAGAAATCTTAACTGAAAATTCCCTTGCAGCGCACCAGTAGTCATATTTCGTAATAAACCACAGCTGGACCCAGGAACCACTTCAGTTATAGAGGTTATATCTTGATGAACAAAACAACCCTGAAAATATTATCGAATACAGTGTTTTTCAACAATCTTATAAGATCCATGTGCCTTTGGTTCCAAGAAATCACATCAGTCACATCAATTACACTGATCTTTTGATCCATTTATCACTCCAGCTTCCATGGAGTCAAAAAAAATGTTTTTGACAAAAAAAGTCAATTGTGATTTAACCTCTTTCTCTCCCAACACTGGGATCAGGCACGGAGTTCAGCTTCAGCTTCGACTTAGAAGAGATGTTCTGACCTTCGGTTCACTTTTTCCTTTCTGAGAAACGGACATTTATCAAGTCAGCTGACAGTCTGAGCTGAGCAGAGGAGGTGTAGGGAGTTTCTACAGAATCCACATATTGATTGATAAATTGCCAGCACAAGAGCCAGATGTTGCAGCGATGCAGCATGCAGGGATACAGTGTGAGGTGCACGCCACAGGTGCAAGCCCGTGCCGTGGAAGCGAAGGGAAGTTGCTTCTTGTAACCTGCCGCCGATCTGGCTTCTGTGAGCAGCTGAGGTAACTTTGCTTCAGAGAGAGTTCGCCCTCTTCTCTGAGTCATAACTCAGTCATATCCAAACACACAGGCGTGATGCACATATTTCTGGATCAAATGTGACTTCTACCTTCCGAGAATATCATTATCTCTGATATCCATCATGACTAAACATCTATAAATCATCTGGGAACTCAGAGGAAAAAACGCTCCTCGTTGCTCTGAGAACCATAACTTTTTATAGTTTCTTAGACATCAAAGTATCGATAGTACCTCCGTTTCTTGGTGGCTGTAGAGCAAACGGCAACAGCTGATAGATGACTTGCCATGTTTTAAATTGTGCAGTTTTTACAAAAGGCAAACAAATTTAGACACACTTATTGACTCTGGCAGCATGTTTACGGCAAAGTCATCATGGGGATTGTAGTTCCAAAGCCCTGAGAAAGATTAATGCCCAAACAAGACTTACAATGTGGTATAAAAATAGTACCAAAATAAGCCTGAGTGGGAGGTGCTGACAGGTGCGATTGTCTTTGTTAAACTGTGAGTCCTGCATTAACAAGCAAAAATCACAGTATGATTTTGTACTAGTCGACTGACAGAAAATTAATCTTAATCTCCATTATCTTAAATTGATAACTGATTAATTGTTTAAGACCTTTTTCAAGTACAAATGTCAAACAAACAAATCCAAGATTCGCCCTCTTAGCTCAGGAGGGTGACTTATTCCAGTCACTTTTTGGATTACTTAAATATTGAATTGAAAACTCTTGTTGCTGTGAACTCACTGAAATTGACTTTAAAACTGACAGAACCAAGTGAACCCACTGATAAATTAATCACCAGCTTTATTACTGAAATGTAATATTCATTGTGGCTTCAAAGACATTCACGTCCTCCCCAAACTGGCTTCTAAGAAACCTTCATTCGTGCAGAATGGAAAAACTTTAAGCCTTCACACAAGCTGTACATGCGAATTCATTTTACCAAAAGTGAAAACAAACTTTGCCTTTCAAAACAGTAATACACAAAATACTGCTGGAGAGAGTCTGGGTTCCAAGAAAGAGAAGTCAAAAATCTTGAGTTTTGAACAGAGGCAGACTCTGAAGCCAAACTCTGCCTCCACATCAGAAAGGACAGCAACAGCTTGAAACCCTGATGCAGATGGATGCCAGGGTCAACATGCGGCACTGGGTGCCAGCGCAGCCTTTCTTCTCCTCTGATAGCGTCGGCCCAGGCCTCTACAATGGTCAAGTACTGACGTCAAAGCTGCTCTCTAGTGGTGGCTCGGGAGAAGGTGCTTGTCCCTTCTCATCAGTACAACTTTTAAACCCAGAGGAGAGGGGATTGATCATCTCCAGGCCTGGTGGCCGCTCAGCCAGAGCTGCAAATGTCAAAGGGTGGCTCAGGCCAACGGTCAGTCGCTTGCTCAATATTTATGTATTTATTTCGTTATTTTATCGTGACTCCCTTTAATATTCCAACAGTTGCTGTGTGGGGAGCCAATACACTGCAATATCACACAGTGGTGACCAAGGGAATTCAGCCCACACCCACCTCAATTTGTCTCTTGTCTCTCGTAAGCTAATAATGCAACCGCTACATGAGAGGCTCCGTGATGTGGTGGCTGACTTAGTCAGAGCTCCATCAATCAAAGAGTGGATTTCATTAGAGATGAACACACACTCTGGCTCTCCATCATCCATACAGTAGCTACACATACAGCCTATCTTTAGCATATGCGCCTACCATCTATTGTGACTCTCCCAAACCATCAGACCTGTCCCAGAGTGTTGTCATGCTCGATAGTGGCTATTTTTGGAGTGTGCTTGTGAAGGAATTCCTGCCGGGAATGGTAGTTTTCGTCTCACGGGCAAACTCATTTGGCTTATCTACTATTCCCCCACTGCTCTTGACTTTTGTAATCTGTTGGATTAAAGCCGCAAGGTGAAGGTTTTAACCTCCTCTAAATAAGGACCTCCACTTTACTACTGCATATGCCCAGTTGCTTCATGGTACAAGCGTATTCCTCATAAAAACATAAACATGAAGTAGTGCTCATGCTTTGTGCTGATACAGTATATAAACTGGTAACGCAGGACTCCTTATAATGCTAAAGTACTTAACTTTGCCAAAGTGTCACACTCAAGTGAACCCATGCACAGATTAAAATAATAAACACTTATAATACAGGCTGAGGACGATCCTCATATCAGATGGTCAATTTTTGATTACTTTCTTTGAGACAAACTCAAGTAGTCTACTTCAAGCAAAGTAGTCCATTTCAGGTTTGAAACACTTTGGTAGACAATTTGTGTTAGGCTTCATTTCGCCATTTCATAAACACAGAGGACTTCCCACTAATGTCCTCATCGGAGACCAACTCCTCATCTCTGCACTTTCATCTTGTGTTGGGTGATTCTGCGAGGTGTCAGTTAGGAAGGTGAAAAGTTATTCCCTGGTGAAGCATTATTTGTGATGTAGACACATCATCGCAGCACTAACGTAAAAGCTTCAACAAGAGGGGCTTTAAACTGCACATCAGACGTCGGACTTGCAGATTGATGGGGTGGTGTGAAGTGGACCAGGGAGGCAAACAGCCTGACTTCAACTTAACGTCACACAAGAGAGAACAACTTGAGGAACCATGTCACAAAATACAGCTCCCTGGCTTCTCCCCCCCACCCTCTCTTTTTTCCTCCCCCCACCTCCCTCTGAACAGTCATCACCGTCGTGAGGTTTCCTCACCGCACGCGAGACATTGGCTCGGTGCCACTGGATGGTCACGGGGGAGTCGGGTGGGAGCCAGAGCTCACACCGCATAATAACTGTCTGGCTGAAGCAGTTCCTCCTGTCACTCACGGCAACTCGCAGAGCGGAGAAATGGAAAGGAACGGGCCATCGGAGGAGTACGAGTGGAGATGGGAGCAGCCCAGAAGAGTGCCATACCCAGTGAACCATGGAGAGGCACACATATTCAAATGCAGAGGCACACAACTCTCTTCATAAACAACTAAGTACAGATTCAATATACTTTGTGAGTACTTTAGAGAGGGACAAAGACACACACGTACATACAAAAATCCTGAAGTACCTGCTTAGCTTTAGACTTGCTGATTGTGTCTGAAATGGGCTTCTTCTTCTCTTTGACAGCACTTTTGGAGAACAGTTCCACAAATTCTTCAAAGTCAACAGTTGGCTCCTCAATTTTCTCCCACACCAGCGAGACAACAGGTCTATGGATAGGTTGAGAGAGACATAACTTATAATGTAATAGGTGAGCTTTGATCCGCCATTTAGCACTGAAAAATGACTACCACCTTCTAAAGCGTAATTAATGTTGTTTTTTACCACAAAAGGCATTTTTGATCTAGAACCTCATTTGCCGTGTTATGAGGAACAATTTGTCATCTTTTGCAGACTAAAAATGTGATACACTTGTCAAATCAGTCGGCCAAGAAATTACATTTAGGATTCATTATCAAGTTTCTCACTTGCGTGTAAATCAAGTGGTCTATTTCTAGATGTGTATTCAAGTACAATTTTCCAAGCCTTATTCAGGAAAAGAAACCTGGTTCAAGTCACTGCTGACCACAATGCCTGGACTGCATCACTTTCATTTTCCACAAGGTTAGCATCTCTATTGCCGTCACAGAACGCAGTTGATCGTTATCTTAAGTGGACAAGCTTCCTCTCAATTCTCTACTGTTCAGGGAATACCTCTGTGCAAATGACCCACATCTATCTTCACTTTATGCAGCGTATCCTTACTTTTTATCATGCAGCTGGATGCGTGTCCAGTAGAGTGGCTTCATAGGCTTCGGGGGCTCAATCACAGCCTTGGCAGGGGCAGCTTCCTGGACCAGCATGGAGGGCATGGGACCTGGTGGTGGTGGAGGCCCAAAGCCTGGGGGTGGAGGTGGGGGAGGGGGGCCCATTCCAGGCGGAAGGGGTAACGGGGGTGGGCCCATGCCCGGCGGTGGAGGAGGTGGGGGTGGTGGTCCAGCACCAGGCAGGGGAGGAGGTGGTGGAGGTCCAAACCCTGGTAGTGGAGGAGGAGGAGGAGGAGGGGGTGGACATGGTCCAGCCCCAGGTAGAGGAGGTGGTGGCGGTGGTGGTGGTGGAGGTGGTGGAGCGGGTGGGGGTATACCTCCGGAGCCTGGGGGAGGAGGGGGAGGTGGAGGGGGAGGTGGTGGAGCTGGAAGGCCGCTGCTCTGCTGCCTCTGCTGGCACGTGCAGACAAAGCTGCCTGTGGATTTGGGGATGGAGGAGGAAATGGAGGACGACGTACTGCCTGACCCCCCGATGAAAGGCACGTCAAACCGTAGGCCCTCCTCCAGCGGCGAGGTCTGCACAGACACCTCTTGGCTCGTCTTTACCGCTCTCCCTCCTCTCATTGGGGAGGCCTTGTGGTGCCCAGTGGCCACACTGTCCCCGCTGGCCCTTGCCACAGAGGCCTGCTGACCCTGCAGCACAGCGATCTTAATGCGCAGGTCATCAATGGTCCTCTCCAGCTGAGGGATGAGACAGCTTTCATCTTCCGAGGACGACTGACCTGACTTTATCCTGCTCGATTCTGTCTGTCAGTAAACCGGAAATAAAGACAAACTTAACATCTGGCTTTATTGGAGGCTCACAAATAGAAACTCTAGAAAAAAAACAACAGTGTGAGCTTTTCATACATGTAACAATCAGTGTATCAGGCCTAACTTCCTCTCCTAATGTTAAAATACAGATGTTAAATTTGCTGCTAAGTCTTGGGAACATTACTCAATAAATTACACTTCATAAACAGTAAAACACCCACAACAGAGGGAGCTTAGTGACAGAGCTACGAGCCAAAGAAGGGTCAAAAAAGTCCATTATGTCTAGACTCTGTCAGACCTCTGGCTCCAGACTGGTTACAGCAGGGATGAGGGGATACCGAGAGATTTGACCCCAGAGACAGTGAGTCTCGTTGGGCCTCACATGGGGAGGGTCTGCGTCTGCTAAAACACATTCCCCAGTTGTGGTCACATCGCTGACTCTTAAGCAGAATGTTCAGGCAGGATGGCCCTCCTAATTCATTAACTCCTCTGGCAAACACTGGGGTTCAGAAGTCTTGCAAGACAAGCCTGACCTCTGGTGGACACACAACTCATCACTGGCCGGGCATTTAACTGTTGCAGTCTATCCCAGAGCACTTGTGTGCAGAGATTCTTGTTCGCCATATTCATTAATGCTCTGACAGGTTGCAAGAGTGACATTGTTTGACATTCCAAGTATGAAAATTGTTGTTCAATTCTTCAGTTCAATTCAAATGTAAAAAATACAATTTGGGGAAAGATATATATTTCTGAATGCCCCCTATCTCTACTCTAGATTTCTAATTACATTTATCTGAACTCTTCTTCGGGACTTATATTGGAAACCTAAATTCACTAAAAATGCTGTTAAACTTTGGGTTAAATTTATGCTTAATGTATCGGCTTTCTCAAAACACCTCCAAAATTCCACTATAAGCAATGAATGCATCGCTTCAGCATAATGTTTTGCTTAGAAACATAACAGATATGCACACAATGTTCTGTTTTACAAAATACATCCACAGAAGAATGAATAAATAAATAGAACAAAAACAGGGCCACAGCTGTCATCATACCCTCAGTGTTGACATGGGGAATGCGCAGTAAAATATTCATAGATGAAAAGCCAACGTAACTAACCTGAGCATGCAGAGCTCCTGGTGCCTTGCCTGGTGACTGATGAAGAGGGGACCTGAGGGCCTGCTCCCTGCCTGTGGCCCTGCCCCCATACAGCTCCCACAGGTGAGAAGACACAGGAAGGCCCACAGACACCCAGGTGTACAGCTGCTCCTCCTGCATGCAGTTTACATAACGCACGTTTCCTATAAATTAGATCACGTGTTTGTGCTCAAGCATACATAGTGTCACCAAGGAAGTGGATATGCACATAGCTCCTCTGGCAACAGACTTAATCAATTAATTTATCATACATTAACTTATCTGAGAATTTGTGCATTTGTATTACTGTTGATTTACTGTTTAAAGATCAAAAAGATAATTATATAACAGCGCAGAGCCACTAAAAAATTGTAAGACCCATTGAGAACATGTAGGTATGCATGCTCCTAGAGCCATATGGTCTCACTCTTGACCCTTTACGTACTTGAGACAGATACCAAAAGACCCCTGCAAGATAGATGGAGATGGATGGATGTGCCCTCAGAAAAGCCAAAAGGGCCCAGAGATCACTGTTTTCCGGGAACTTTGAGGATTCTAAGGCGTTACAATTTCCCAACAAATTACCAAATACTTTTTCCATGAAACCTGAGCTCAAGCCTCAGGCCACACTGTGACAAGCTGCATGTTAAAACGCCATGGTGCAAAGCAAATCATTATAGTTAGATTAGACATGTGTTTGTTTAATCTGTGTCAAAACGTCAGCCGTCTGAGAGTCATGTGAGTGCATGAATGTCTCAGTCGAGAGTGTTTTTCCCTCTGTACACACATTCATACACAGGGTAAAAAGCAGTCACTCATTAGCAGTGACACAGAAACATTTTGTCATGTTTTTTTGTTTTCTTTTCGAGAGAATTCATTTATGCCATATTTCAGAGTATTTATATTTGTCCTTCCAAAACGATATTTTTGGACCAAAGGACGGATTTAATTTCGGACAGTTTGCAGAGCAAGAAACAAAATTCAGATATGAAATAGGACACAATGCCGCATTTAGGTAGCAAAGCGGAGGACAAATACAAGAAGTGATGGATGGAAATAAGACAGAAGACAGAGTAGATGCAGAAAGTGATTAGTTTTGAGATGGAATTTAACTGTAAAAGGAAAGAGAATACAAAAGCGTGGTATTAAATGGGTTTAAGTGGAAAGGTTCCAGAGGCAGGCTGTGATGATTTATTTTGAAAGGGAGATTAGCTGTAACATAGAAAGCAATAACAATGAGATCTGTACTCTTAATAGCAACAGCAGAGGTTGTTCTTGGTCGAGCTGAATAATGCAGCGCCCCTGGCAAAGCCCAAGACCCAAGTAGGCACAGAGCAGGCACAAAAAAGAAAGGCAAAACAAAACAGGGGGGGCAGGAGTCCAATCCTGTCCAATCCTGTGATGGTGAGCTTTCTGCTGGGGAAGAGCAGCCTGAGCCCAAGGCACGTGGAGCTGTTACATAACACGGTCAGCAGATTGTCTACGCAAGCACAGATGTGTGTGCCCATTAGTGTGTGTGTGTGTGTGTGTGTGTGTGTGTGTGTGTGTGTGTGTGTGTGTGTGTGTGTGTGTGTGACTGAGTGAGAGGGACTGCTATTAATCCAGCCATGCGAGGAAATGCCTGAACATGTATGGGTGTCTCTGCCAGGCCTTTTGTATATACACGAGTGCACATGTGGCAGCGCTGTACATAAAAAGGAAAGGCTCTACATCTGTAGTCCATTGTGACTGCGCGGGCAGGACAAGTATGTGATTGCGTTTGAGAGATTTGCATGTATATGGAGGGAAACCGTGTGAGAGCAGGCGCGTTGCATTGAGGAACCTTGCTGTGAGTGTTTATGTAGTTGTCTTTATGTACACACTATGTGCAGTGTATACATATATTCTGTATGTGTATATCCATCTGTGTATATCTGTGGGGGAGGTGCGCATTGCATTCAGGAGATCAACACTAATCTGTCACCGTTGTTCGGCATTTAACAGAGATAGAAATTAACAATGCTTAAGTGCTATACTAACAATAGTGCTAAAATATTGTTGCTATGGCAGCACAAACACATTTTCAGGCATTGTTTGCTATTATCGCCATTTTAGTGTATCATGTTGACATATGCTGTTCAATAACAAACACAAAGCCCAGTTCACACTGGTGGAAATATGGTTTGTTTCTCAGGCATCTGATCATATCAAGTTGCTAGAAGGACACCTGATGCAGCTTGAGGAAATGCCAGGGGGGAGTTCCTTAAGATTCATCCTCTGGCCACATTAAATACCTAGAGGAAACATCCAAGCAGCAATGGAATGCATGGTGATATTTTTTAAGCCTTTGGGGGAAATGTATATCTGTACACTTCCACATAGTCTATATAGAGCAGAACTAAACAGTCCAAACAGAACTAAAGAGTACATCTAATACACACATGGCAGTATCATTTGAACTGCACATAATCTCTCCAAGGCTACATGGTCTTAATTCAAGCCCATGGAGCAGCAACATGAAGGTCAGATGGACGAACGCAACTACAGGGGGGATTCAATCGGAAGGCCTTCTACAGCGCAGGCTGTGGACGAACGGCTGAATGTGATGCGCATGAGATGAGATCTGAGAGAAACATTACCGGGGTGGAGCATTCAAAATTCATGAAATAAACTTTCACATGGTCACCCCGGCTACATGCTCTGCTGCTCTTTCGGAAACGTCCCCGAGGTGACTCAATAGTACATGAATGAAGATTGGAAAAGCTCGGCCTGACTCAACATGCTTTACGTAAGCTGAAGTAAGCGTGTGCTACATTTCCGCAGAGCTGCCTCTGATAAACATGCTCGCCTACTAATACATGTTTTACCAACTTCGAGGTTTTAATTTGCAGGAAAGGTTATACTTAATTATATCTGGCAACATGATGGATCAGTGACTGGCACCGTTGCCTCCCAGCAAGGTCGCTGGTTTAAATCCCGCTCAGACAGAGTTTGTCGTCATGTTCTCCCTGTGTCCCTGTGTGGGCTTCATTTGGGTACTCTTGTTCCCATCCGCAGTGCACAAACATGAATCAAGGTCAACTGGGGACTGGGGACTTGGTGTGAGTGTGAAAGTGAATGTGTGTGTGATGGACTGGCGACCTGCCCAGGGAGTATTCCCTGCCTTGGCTCTGCGTGCACTGGAGATAGGCCCCAGGAGACCCCTGCGAACGCTGCCGAGCACACGGGCTGATATAGTAATTAAAGTTTGCTACTTAAACCTTGTGACTATCCAGACGCATCTTACATGCAGCTTGGTAAGTTTAATCAGAATTGGAGCTGTAACGATGCAGTTATCGCCTTTTATAGGCAAGAAATGTTGACTATATGTTGACGACTGCGTAGTGGGTGGAAAACTGCCACAAAGCCATTTCGGCTGCCGAGCCATGCTGGAAGGCATCTCGTGTCAATTCGGTAGAACAAGGCTGACAGGGCAGACAGAGGTCTTACATGAAAGACCGCTGAGACTGTGCCGTCGTCGTGCAGCTCCGTGGTGCTGTCGCTGAAGGGGTGCAGCAGTCCCTGGGCCAACATCCGTTGAGACAGTTCTCTGGCCGCCTCTTCCTCCGTAGACCCATCTCCAGGATGCGTGCACAGCCAATCGAGCAGCGTCCGACCTGAGAATGGAGCACAAGAGCAACAGTGAATCCCGATTCTGGGCCCCACTGCACAGCGTATTCTTGAGAGGACATGCTCAAAGATAAAAATAGAGAAGTCTCAGTTTCAGATGTGATAATGAAACACCGAGACGCACAAACTCGATTCACAACAATTTCCACAAGTGTGACTTGAAAAAAGAGGGTGTTAACTGTGCAGTGCAATGATCTAACAAATGCTAAGTGATATCCCAGGTACATGTTAACAGAATATCTGACAATATGAGGTTGTGTAGGTTTCAGAACTGGCTGAAAGTCTTACAAATAGTCTCATGTCTTACAAGTCTTTCAAGGCCTTACAAATAGAATGCATTTTTAAAAATATAACAAAAAAATATGTTATATGAAGTCGTTTGAGATGAAATGTGTGTGAGACGTGAGAAACAGAGGTCTCCTGGGTGAAGGGAATCCAGCATGAAAAAAGGAGCATTGATTGCGTGACATTAGCAGATAGCATAGAGATGAAGGGAAAATAAAGACATATTGCTTTAAAATATCCAACCACGGCACGGTGCGCAGTCAGTTGTTAATGTTGTTTGACTTGCTCAATTTTTTTCCCCTTCAAAACCATGTGATACGGAGCACAGCAAACGAATAAACAAAGTCCTGTGACTCTTGATCCTGTGAACATTGATTTGAGCTCTTAAGATTCAAGTTTGACAAACACTAATGTCTGCTAATGCCGGAAATTGATCGCGTAAATCGTGTGATGCTACTCACACGAACAGCAGCAGCTTTGAGCGCAAAAACAAAGTGTCAATGAGAATTTGAAAAAAGAACTGTCTTTCATCAAAGTCTTGTCATTCCGCCCCGAAGGATCTGAACCGATCAGTGTCGCATGGAGGGCTGAATTAGCGAGCCACTGACTGTTGAATGTGAATAAAACACATGTTCTAGGACTGCGCTAGAGAGAAAGAGACATGATATCAGTGCAGATTCGAGACACGATGTTGTGCCCTAGTAAAGTCACCAGACAAAATGCGAGGGGATGTCGTGTCACGACTCATTCTTGTCACGCCCCAAAAAACTGTCACGGGGCTTTAACGTCCACAAGTGTGCACGGTGCATGTGTGTGGTTGGGCTGTGTGCTTTGTGTCTGCAGTCGGAGATGGCATCGCCTCAGGTCTGCGCCGGTGTTGTCATTCGTCCCCTGATTTATGAGCGCGGGCGCAGACAGTGCAGAGCAGCTGAGCTCTCGAGAGGCAGCACAAGAGCGAGGACAGGGTGGCTTTTGTTTGTGCGAGAGAGAGGGGTTTGTTCCGAAGACTGCTCGGTGAAGACCCCCTACCGTGTCCTCATGGTTTTCATGAGCCGTTGAGCTTTTAAATTAGAACTTTAGTATTCCCGCTGCGATCATTGCCATTATGCGACAATTTGTAAGTTATTACAATTTAAATGACTCTGCAATTACCATAATCATTTCTCAATACCATTGCATAATGACTTAATCTCATATGAGGACGGGGCTCAGAGCCAAACAAATCGGAGTCACATCCGGCCCCCTGGGGATTCCCAGTAACAATAGCAGCACATGATAAATAATGTGAAAATGTTTGAATGGGAACTTTGTTTTCCTCTCATCAGAGGAGACATCGTTGTTTACGAACAAATGGTCTGCATAGCTTCACACACACACACACACATATTAGCCTAGATTTATTTTAACTTTCATTTGTTTTTAGATTTTTGGGGGGGGTGTCTTTTCAATCTAGTCAGTCTTGTCAATGTAGAATCGCCAATCCTTCTAAATGTGCATGGTCTTTGACTGTGTTCAGTCATTGTCCCTTCCTAATAAGACGACCTGGTTCCTGCTCATTCATATTGTTCAGTCATTCCATTGGTTGAAAGTGAAACAAGCCCCACCCTCCTTATTCTCACTGTCTCTTAATGATGCCTGAAAGCATGGCACCCTCTCTGTTTCTGCTACAAAGCTCTGGGGCCTTTACTACCAAAATTAGCCACACATACGTTCCATGAAGTTATATGTGATAAACCAATATGTAACAACTTCTGCCGGGATGGCTGTGTTGTTGAGAATCAGTGTGGTTATGGTAAGAGGGGGGTTTATGTGGCTGATGGACTACAGGATCACAGGGACACAGCCTACACTGACTGTCTGATTTACATTTTATTAACCACATTTTATGTCCTTCTGGATAACCTCATATGTGGCGGTGGGTCAGTGACTGTTGTTTCATGTGACTCACCGGAGAAGACGTCCAGGTATTGCACCGTGCTGTTGGAGGCTTTCCTGGAGTAATGAGCTCTTCTAGAGCCCAGAGTCCAGTAGCTCCCACCAGTGTGACTCTTCTCTGGGGTGTCTGGCTCTGTGGATCTGGTCCCACCGCTGTTCTTTCCTCTGAACTCATCCAGCTCCGATGACCAGTCTAGAGAGCCACTGATGGGCCCGGCGATGGAGCAGGATCTCTGCTTGTGCTTCTTAAACCCTTTGGCTTCACTGGGTTCCAGCGGACCAACTGGGGTGTCGGTTTTCCGTGGCACATTTGGGCTGGTAATGGGGGATCCAATTGGAGAAGAGAGTTGTCTGGTAGTGGTCTTAACATAAGAGGGGTGGACTGGAGGGTACTTGACAGCGGAGGGGGAGATGGAGGACGGCCATCGAGGCTGAGAAACATTTGGGTCTGTGATTAGGTGGCTGATAGACAGACTACTCTTCCTCCTTTTCAGGGACAGGAAGTCTCGCTTTCCGCTATCCTCCTCCCGCTCCATGGACAGGTCCATGCTGCTCACACTCTTGTGAGAGCCCATCGGCCCACCCCCTGCCACCCCAGGATCCAAGAGGACGCATGTATCATAGGTGATCTTCCTCTGCTGTGGACTTTCCAGGTCATCCTGTGGCTCCTCAGCACTCTCATACGATGTGGTGGTGGTGGCGGTGTCGGGGAAACTGTACGAGCTGTTTGTCTTGGGGAAAAGACTGCCGCTGCTTCTCTCTGTGTCTGGAGCTGATGATGGGGGACTTCTCTCACTCAGGGATCCTGGGCCGGAGGAATTTCTTGATAGGGGAAGAACGCGGCTTTCCTTCTTATGTGCTTCACTTACTTCTTCAGCTACACCTTTAGCACCAACAGAGGAAGGGTAAACGTCCTCATCCAGGTTAAATGCCCTCCCAATAGCGTTGTTTCCCACAGAGCTGGACCTGCGAGCGACCTGGCCTGCCACCATCTCCAGCACCCTGTCGCTGGCCTCGCTCTGGTCTCTTATGGCTTGCTGGATGTCTGACAGCAGGTCTTCGTTTTCAGCTGCCGCCGAGTGAAAACTGTAGAGGTCAGCGTCTGACCCAGAGCTTGTCTTCCGGCCAATGTCATCCACTATAGATTGCTGACTGCCTGGGGTCAGGCGGCTTAAATCCCCCTCGACATCCGATATCATACCCATCTCATCAGCCGAGAGGCTTGGGTCTCCGCCGGGACTGAGCCCCGCTTTGCCAAGGTGTGCCAACCTCCCATCCTCCAGGATGTCATCCTTAGACAACGCTTTCATCTTTGACAAACTCTTCCTGATCTTCATGCCGGAAAACACAGAACCCTTTGACTCAGACTTTGTCTTTTTCTTGCCACTGGGCTCTCCTCCCTTACTCTTGTTGTGGGACTTTTTAGATTTTTTGTCCGCATCCCTCTCATCAGCATCCCCATCACAGGAGGCATCCCCTGCTGCTGCTGCTCCACCACCACCTCCTCCTTTCTTCTGCTTCGCTTCCTGGTTTCCCATGTTCCTGAACAGGCGGACACCCTTGGCTAAGAGGCCGTGCTGCTGGGGTCGAGGCTGGGCATGCTGGGCTTCCTCCTGGGCTGCAGACGAAGCTCGTCCTCTGTTGGTCAGAGACCTCACAGAGCTGCCTGATCCCTGCTGTCTGCCTGGCACAGTTAACGGCAGCTGAGAGAGGGATGCTGCTTCCCCCAGTGTCGCTGATGCTGATGATGAAAGGAGGAGGAGACTGGCACTGACAGCCGCGGGCTCTCTACCACTCACTCCCCGCGCCCCTCCCCTCCCCAGCACAGCCTCAACTGAGCTCTGATCCTTCCTCTCTCTTTGCCCCTCCTTTCCTCCCCCATCTGCTCCCGCATGCTCAGCTGTCTTGCATAACGGGCTGCTGGTGGAGCGAGCCAGGCTCCGATGCTCAGGGGTGCGCTGCCCCTGCCCATTTTCAACAGACGGCGGGAGAAAGTGCTTCGGTTGCTCCTGATGAGACTCTAAAATGCGCTGCTGTTGCTGGTGTTGTTGACCGAGGAGTGAGTGCTGTTGTTTGCGGAGGATGTTGGAGACGCTGCTCTTCCTCCTGCCTTTGAAAGTTGTCGTGAAGAAACTCTCCTTCAGAAAAGGCACCTGGGTCTCCACAGTCTTGATAGTCTGCATCCTGACCGCTGAGACCTCCTCCAGAGGAGGTGATCCAGACAAGCTGAGGTGCACGGAAGAGAGCATGTTAGCTTAACACTGAGTCAGATGATATTCAGGCAGCCTCACAAGCAGTGGAATCCGTTCGCTGTAGTCATGAGGTAAAAGTTGAACTAAAGGGCAAGCTGACATAAGGAATCTTCTCCCAGTATGTACATTTTTTTCCTTAAAGCACTAATTTCTCTTGCTTCTTTGAATCGTTGTGAAGAACTTGTAAAAAGCAGCAGACATATTTGCAACAATCACTTCAGTATGATTTTCATAGACTCTATGTTCATTACATAATGAGGTTTGTATTTCCAGGACACATATGGGTTCATTCAGTTAAAGACAGATTCATGTGACAATGCTGGTGTCACCGCAATAAACAATACTTTCACTGTTAATGTCAGCACGACCATACAAACACAGGTAGAGGTGAAGCTGTTAGCTGGCATTTAACAATTTTGGAGGTTTTAGCTCTCAGATGAAAATATTTACCATTTTCTTCACACTGTGATACTATTTTACATGGACGTCTTATTTTCACACATACGCACTTTCATTTTATTTACTTTCAGCACATACGCAGCAAACGTAAATCCAGATTAATCGTATATGAAAAATGTCAGAGCGCTATCATTCAGGTGCATATGTCTCTTAAAGCCAGTGCTGGCTGTTTCTAAGGGCCTGTGCCAAAGCAAGGCTGACCACCGAGTTCTGTCTATGGGTGTGGTGCACAAAAAGTTGACCCATTCACTCTAATGTGGGATGCTTAAGTCTGTGGTGTTATGTAAATAGATACATAGATAATTAAACGGATACATGTATGCATACACACAAACATAAATAAATGGATAATCAGTGACTAAGAAAAATCTGCATCCTAAATTGAAGATCCAAATTAAAGGAAACAAATATTAATCAGTTTTTACAGACTGACATTAACCAAGCTACAATATTTTTCTTTCTTACTAATGTCTGGACTATAAAACTTTTTTAAAAAGTTAAACAGGGTCCCTTCTTCATTTTACAAACGCATCGCGTCATTTTAAAACATGTCACCTGGCCAGCTTCTGAAGTCAAATCACACAACATGACATGATAAAAAACACCGACGCTAAGCCTTCAAAGTTCCATTATTTTGTACTCGTATCACAAATGACAGCAGACTTGCCTGAGTGGTGGAGTCTCCGCAGTGGATCTGCGCCGGCTGGAGAAGACAACACAAATGGGTGTTTGTCTCTGCCTATGAGCCACTCCTCAGCCATGGGTCACATGAAGTTGGTATTTTTCTCATCACATGCTTGGTTTCCTTGGCCATCTCCCATTAGCACTGTCTGAGACTCCCCCCACTAACTTCATCAGGCCTCATCATGAGAGCAAACGCGACCGTGAGACAGTCAAAGGCGGCCGTTGTGTTTATTCAGTGTCTGGTTGAAATCAGACACTCGGCACTAATGTAGTGACAGTGGGAGAGTGGGATAAGAGGAACATATGTACAGAAATGCGGGTCCAGCTTTGCTGCCTCCGCTCTACTTCCTACTTTTATTTTGATGCTTCCTGGTGCCACTTTTAAGCACGGCCCTGCAATCAAGAGATGAGTTTCAGCTGTGTTCCCCTGACATGTGCAGTGTGCACACGCCAGTCAATCAATCAACCTGTAGGTAGAAGCAGGGTTTTGGAGCTAGAGCACCGAATCAAAAAGCACATAAAAGCAGTCTTTTGTGAAAAAAAATCAAATGGTATATGGACTTAATACATGTCACTATGCTCAACTTCAGAGCACTACTACTATTGCAAGCAATATTCAATTTTTGTTTGCATCTATGGCAAAAAGCCAGCATCTGTTAAGAAAATTGGGTCCTTCTTATTGAAATGATGCTGCTGCTGGGATGCATCATCTATGTGAAAAGACCAGAACTTTTTTATCTTCACACTCAAGATCTCTGATGTAATTTGTTCACTATAATAATAATAATAATGAAACACCTGGAAGTTGTCTGGTTTGTAATATTTGCACTTTGTGACAACGAAAAAAGAATATATCAATAACACACTGCTAAGATGGAAAATGTGTAAAACACATACGCACACACAACACATTTCTGTCAAAAAAGTTTTTTTTTGTTTGTTTATTGACTTAAAATATCAGTATGATTGGCATACTTGAAATGTAACAAAATGTTTGTGTTGACCATTTTGGTAGTTTACATTCCAGATGATTAAATACAAAAATCTCAGATTTTTGAGAAGAATGTATGTGTATGGACTTTTTTTTTGAAGTAGACAAAATATCCAACGGTGACAGTTATGGGACGATTTCATCTCTTTTTCATACATCGAGTTACACCATACATCCAGTCCCACTATAATGTATGACCACTGGCCCCAATACTGTAATCCAATTATCCAATCTACTCACTCTCCAGTATGCAAGTAATACATTTTATCCTTTACCTTCAACACGTTTTGCACAATACGTCAAGATTTGGGTGCGGCAACGATATAAAAAAACTATTTTAAGATCAAAGAATATATATGATGTGCATTACAAATTAAAAAAATAAAATAAAATCTTGCCTTGGTTGACATCTAATGTGGACCGATGTTGGCGTGTCGGGTCTGTCCACTTTCTGTACCTTAAAACCTGATGCACAATAGACCAAGAAGCTGTCGAGTATCTTAACAAATCTGATTCCAGAAGAAGACAGG
Organism: Karalla daura; assembly: GCA_029224185.1. Classification (NCBI taxonomy): domain Eukaryota; kingdom Metazoa; phylum Chordata; class Actinopteri; order Chaetodontiformes; family Leiognathidae; genus Karalla; species Karalla daura. The sequence goes on from CM055200.1 coordinate 3,019,308, forward strand.
ATGCTGCAGGACAGATGTCATGAGAATTGCTGTGCTTAAAACAGCTTTATGTTGCTGTTCCATTTGCAACTGGATCAGAGAAACGATGCACTGACAGAAATCGAGCTGAAGAAATGCAACTTCAAATATATCGTCTTTGCACCGTATCATAATCAAGTGCATGTCCAAACCACATAGCAAACCGTCGCTTATTGTCGGACTGCTGCATTCTGTTTTCAATGTTTAACCCAGCATCCTAGCTATTTTGGAATCAGTTACATGCAAATCTGTCAGAAAGTCTACTTAATTCATCATTTGAGAGAAGAAAAACTTTCACCCTTAAATAATATGAAATAAACAAAAAAATGTGTGGCTATGGCAGAAAGGTAAAAAATCGTATATTCAATGATTGAAGCCTTTTTGTCTTCTGCAGACTGAGCTTGTGTCGTGGGAGGTGTACAGACAGTGATTCAGTCTGGACAACACTTCTTCCCTCAGCCACTAGAGGCTGCCCTTTGCCTACAATATCAAATACGAGTGACCCTATACAAAGGCTTGACTGCATCGTTTTGTAGAAATTTAAAAGATAGTGTACGTTCAAAACACACATCTTTATAAATGGACATCATTGTGTTTAGAATTAGTCATTGTGTATCAAGTCAGATATATCCAAATGTACACAAACAGAATATCATAATTTCATAATCATTACTCTTGACAGAGATCTGCAAGTACATAAAACACCACCAATGAACTTATTGTCTTCACCATAAGAACCACAACAATCACATTGAACACAAGCAGTTCACTGACTGTGGTGCCACACAAAATATTCACAACTCTGTTCATCGGACGAATCATTTTCAGACTGGCTCGAAAATCTCAGGAATATCTAGGAACTGACTGAAAGTAAGGACACCATTTAAGGAGTTTTATATTCCATCAGACACAGGAGAGCTATATCCATGTAGAAAGGCAATGCACAGATGTCCCAATAAAAACACACGCCAGTCAAGAGGGTGGCAAGTGAAACCAGTACAATGTAGAAGCCTGTGAACACAAAATAACCTTTGTCCCGACTCTCACTGACATATTACAGGTACATAGTTTTGTTTGTAATGCAAAACCACTCTGCACATTACAGATCTACCTATCCACAGAGAGAGCTGATACGAAAGGTGAGTCCCAAATCCTAGGACTAAGATATCCTGTCTTCCTGTTTCAATTGCACTTCAAAAGTTCGCCTGCAATGCGTTTTAGAGCCCTTTTCTTTAATTTTCCACTCGGTTCATTTTCTCTCAGCTGTACTAGCGTGAAATGGAAAACAGTTCTTCAAGGAAAGAGAAAAAGCTTTCATCTGTGGACCTCACCTTAAACAAACCTTTGTGCATACACACAGCCTTGCTAAACGGTTGCACCAATACAAACACATACCTCAAGACCTCCGTGTAAGGATTGCTGTGCTTGACATATTAGCAGAGAAACACATCAAGGATCTCTGGGCAAAGGAAAGACTCTCAAGGCAAACAACTACATGGTTGTTGTTGTTCCTTTTTCCTTGTCATGTCAAATCTTTCAATTTCATTTTTTAACCATTCAGCTCCTTGTACTTTAGGTAGACTCCCTAGGAATCCTCCTGTGGAAGACCACTGACTGCTTCTGTTGGAACTGCTGCTTCCTCCTCTTTCTCTGGTCCCAGCGGCAGAGCAGAATCATCTTGAACGTGGTACGAAAAGTCTTGTTGCACAGGGCGTAGCACATGGGGTTGACGGTGCTGTTCACGTAGCACAGCCAGTACCCCACATCCCACAGTGCTTTCGGGATGCAACCCTTACAGAAGGCGTTGATCAGCACCATGATGTTGTAAGGTGTCCATGTGATGATGAAAGCAAAGAGGATGGCACTGAGAGTCTGAGCTGCCTTCTTCTCCTTCACGAGGGACATGCGCTTCCTCTTGGTGATCTGAGTCCGAGCCCGCGCTGCAAAACGTTTGGCCAGAGCTGCCTCTTTGAAGGACATGGGGACGGAGGGGGATTTAGTGGCTGTGCTGGTGGTGGTGCTGTCGGTGGCAGTGGTGGCGGCTCCTGGGGTGCCGTCAGAGGAACCCTGGTTGTTGGCCGCCCGGATGATGGGCATCGATTCGGTCTTGCGTGAGCTGAAGCGTTGGTGGTAGCTGTTCTCCGCGCTGTTCGCTTCGTCCGGAGTTGTGGTGGCAGTTGTGTTGGCGGTGAGGGTTGAGAGGCTGTCGCGGTTGTACTCCACTCCCCGGAGGGGGTCCTCCTCTGACGCTTCATCCAGGTCCTCGCGCGAGGTGAGCTGGGAGTTGACGGCGGCCTTCATACCAGGCAGACTGAGAACAATGGAGAAAATGGCATGGCTTTGGGTCATCATTTCTTGACCCCCACAGTCCTCATCCTCCGACGACCCGGAGTGGTCCAGCGAGGCCGCAGCGTCGTTGTTGTTCCAGCTGTCGCTGCTGCTCTGGTCGGGATCGCCCTCTCCTTGTCTGGCGCTACCAGGTCTCCAGGAACGCACCCCAGGCCAGCAGTGGAAGCGGCCGACCAGTTCCCGACAGGTGCTTTTTCTCTGGGACAACCTGGTCAGCTCATAGCTGCTGCAGCTCCTTGAACTCCCCGTCTGGTGAACGAACCGAGCTCTCTCGCCCCCTCTGTTGCCGCCTCTTCCACCCGTCCCGCCTCGACCCCCCGAGCCCTGAAGGCCAGCGAGCTCCTTGGAACGGTTCTGGGTCTCCTTGTAAATGCGCCAATACAGGACACTCATTATCGTCACGGGCAGGTAGAAGGCCGCCACAGCTGTGCAGAAGGTTATGATGGGCTGTGAGAGGAACTGAATATAGCACTGAGTGGAAGGTACTGTCCGTTTACCTTCAAGGTACTGCCACAGCAGGATGGCTGGGGCCCACAGAACAAGAGAAACAAACCAGGCCAGGCCTATCATAATCCCAGCCCGCTTTGTGGTCCGTTTAGCCCTGTATGTCAAAGGCCTGGTGATTGAAAAATAGCGGTCAAAGCTGATGACCAGTAGGTTCATAACTGATGCATTGCTGGCTACATAGTCTATAGCCAGCCACAGGTCACAGGCCCAGTTGCCCATGGCCCAGTAGCCCATCACAAGATAAGCAGTGTAAAGGTTCATGGAAATGACCCCAATGATGAGGTCAGCCACGGCCAAGCTCAGCAGGAAGTAGTTATTGACCGTCTTCAGCTGGCGATTAACCTTGAAGGACACGACGACCAGGATGTTGCCGATGATGGTCACCAGTGACAGCATGCCCGTCAGCAAGACGATGAGAACCACCTGCCACACTGAGTGGCCACCCATTGGATCCAGAACTGCGGTGCCGTTCTCGCTGGCGGACGTCAGGTTGAGGAGTTTGGTGGTGGAGGACGAATTATCACCCAGGGCGTTCTGGTGAAACGCCAACAAGGGGGATCCTCCAGTTCCCATTTGGTGGAGAGCGTTGGACCGTGGATAGACACCATCTGCTGGGGTTGAGGTGTTGGCAGTCAGGAAGAGACCTGGGTCTGTGCTGTTGGAGCTCATTGTTGTGTCGTGGCATGTTCTACAGAGAGAGTGTATGGAGAATAAAAGACACATGAGTAGATGGCAATCCTTCACAAAGCCAGCAGATGAGGCTATACACCTACTCTAGCAAGCTAGGGTTCTGATAAGACATAGACGTCCATGTAACACTCACAAACTTCATTTCCAGGCGATCTGTGCATACCGTGAATGCACCGCGAGCCCGGTATCAAATCACAGCTGACATCTGAATAAACAAGGATGGACAGCCAGCACCACGGCTGAAGAAGCAATGGCAATCAAGACAAGTTTCTTATGTCACATGGAAAATTGCATGTGGGTGCAGACATAGGTGCTAGTATTATGCTTTGTCTGACATGAACTGAGGACAGGTGTGATATTCTCCTGTCAGATGAAACACACCAGTGAACTGGTGTCCATCACTTACCTGTCGGTTGAACACATGCAAAGCAAAACTATTTTCCAATCACATGTGATGTTGTTTTTTCACTTCATATTTGTACATTTGGTCCGCCGAATCCACGCCACAAGATTGGATGTCGTGTTACGGGGAACCTCTGAAAACGCAAGGTTTAGGATGCGGACAGTTTTTTCAGGCCAAACAAACAAGCAAACCGTTGTTTGGGTGGCACTGCAAAACAGAAAAGCAAACACTCAACAGAGAATCCTGCCGCGTTTGTCAAAGCAGATCTCGATAATTGCGTAACAGGATGTGTAACTGCCGTTGTAAAAAGCAGCACGTCTTGTTCAAACACAGTTCTGCTGCGTCTGTAATGACTGCGGGACTTGTGCAAATGTCTGTCTGTCTGCCTATCTGTCTACCTACAGTATCTGACTGTCTACCCGTCTACTTGTCGATACCACAGCAGTGAAACCACAGTCCAGTCCAGGCTTCCCACTGAGCTGTTAAAGAACCCCAGTAGCCGACAGCGGACGCTCTTGACACGCGGCGCACACCGCTACTATTATTAACACGAGGCCCCCTGCTATCCCGACCGACGGCGCCCATCTCTGGATCCATGCATATGCACTAGAAGGGTTCCCTCGCGTTCCGCACACTTATACTGTACAATGCGCGCTTAAGCACGCGCAAACGCGATTTTCCTGCACTGGAGAAGCACAAAGGAAAGTCGTTTTCAGTTGGGTGAAAAACAAAACCAGACGTGGAAAAATGCAGGGGAACAAATGAAGGCGCAAGTAAAGTGAGATTAAAGCAACAACGCCCGTGGGCGCAATGTAAAGAGCTGCCATGCTCATGACAAACAGCGAATTTCAAAGCCTTTTCGCGGAACCAAAGTTTGATGTTGTCGCAAACAGCACTCTGCCGAGCCTGTGGGACAGCAGTGTGTCGCTAACGAGCGTTAAACATCGGTTCGATTGGTTTACCAAGACAAAATGTGCCTGGGTGAAGATAAAGGCTTGAACAATGGGGCATTGGTCCTTACGCTGCCACTGTGACTTTTTGGAATGGGAAAAGGAAGTGCAAAAGAAATAATACATTTTGTATAATCCAGTCTATGCAGGTGAATGCATATGTCCCACAGATGTAAGGACTTCCAATGTGCATTGGAAGCAGAGGTGAACACTGAAATAGATATTACAGACACTGACTGGAACAACATGACATTTTTATGTATGTATACTGTTCATCCATGCTTACTAGATTTTTTATGAACAGCACTGAGTTTATACTGCAGCAAAATGTTTATATAGAGACCTTGCTGTTGCTCTGAGATTTCTAGCTATCATAAATTTACATCTGCAGGCCCCCGGGGGCCAAATCTGGCTGTACAACAGAGGGACAATGGTTTGTTTTGTCTTAAAATTGAATTGATCAAGCTTCTAAGCGGCAGCACATCCTTTTCCAACATGGGTGGGCCGGCAAGATCTGCGACAACCAGCTGCTATTAGAATGAAGCCATTCCAGTCTCTGCTGCTGCCTGCAAGCCCACATTAAGCCTTATATCTTATGTGTGACTTGCAGGCACGTAGGTGGGGTGATTTCGGGTGCACAGAGAGATCGATATTCGTTTACTGCCTTGCACCAAGAACGTGTTCCCTGACATTTCGAGGCATTTGTCCCGGCAGGTTTGGACAGCACAATCCAAGTTGGTTCCAAGGATCCATGTGAATGATTGGGTGACTAATACACAGCCATTCTGGGTTTCTATTTTCAGCATCTAATCTAGCAGAGCAGCGATATGGGCAGGTGATGTCCAGCGAGGATGAGTCATGCTGCCAGGCATGTTTTAAAAAAGGTCAAAGCTGCTGTAATTGCAACCTTGGTCATTTGGGTTTCCCCCAGTAGTGAAATGAAAACAGTAAATATTGTCAACGTGTTAAAAACATTTTCCATACTATCTAAAACTAAACTAAAACAACTCAGACTCCCATTGCTTAAGGGCTGCAGTGCTTTATGTAATGTGAAGTGTTTTGCTGAAGCTAAGTGTGAAAATTGCCACCAGCATCAGTGAGGAGCTTTAGCAGCTTACTATAATAAGATATTGTTATGGAAACAACCCGGGCACAAGACGCGACAACACTACAATGCTTCGACTGCGGCAGAAGCAACAATTCAAAACAAATACAGAATCAACTTCATTGGGCGCTTTTGGATGGACAGGGGGGAAAATCTACAAAGGGCTGACAAAGCTGGATCTGTCAGGCACTGGCACCTCAGAGACATGGATAAATGTGTATTTAGTCAACCTTGCACATTCAAGAAAGGCCTTTGTGATTGCAATCACTGGCTGCACAATGGAGTATTGTACCATTTAATAGTACAGAAGAGTAGAGCAAGTAGAGGAGAGCGTTGGGACTGCGTTGTGACAACGGACTGTATTTGACCTAATGATACTTCCGGTTTGATCCATTTAAGATGCTTAATTTAGAAGACAATCTACCGTGCTCTCTGCGTGGGAAGATGTGATGATGAGCTTAAAGGTACACTACGCCTAATCCAGGTGACACGGTGATGGAAGGTGTTGAGGATGCCTGTTTCGGGGTGAAATGTGATCTGGAGAAAAATTGCCACGGCTCCGACTGCCGTTATTGATTTCTCTCTATTGAGCGCAGCAGCCTCGCTGATAAGCAAAAAACCTGGCCTGGAATGTGACACCAGCGGCACCTGCTCTGCGCTACGGCTGCAGTGGCATTTAAGTTAAAGGGAGACGCAATCACCCCTGGAATAACACAGAGGCTCTCTCCCCGTGGGTCTATATTTAGAGTGCATTATCAATTTGATAGGGTGTCTTTGTGGGTCAGTGGGTAGCACTGCACCTCAGCAAAGAGAGCCCGCAGACCAAGATCAAGGGCACTTCTGTGTGTGTGTGTGTGTGTGTGTGTGTGTGTGTGTGTGTGTGTGTGTGTGTGTGTGTGTGTGTGTGTGCACTTTCATGGATTGGAAGCTTGCCCAATGTGTATTCAGAGCACTGTGACACCGATTAGGTTTTAGGTATTCCTAAATCAGAAGTAATAGCAGGTAATAAAAGGTAATAGGTAATAAAGCAACTGATAACCTTTAAAGACACTTTTTACTTACACTGGCTTGTCAGCAAAGGGATAGAAAGATGCATGTAGCAGAAATGTAAAATCCACAAACTGGATGATGGCGATTATTTGTAGCAGACGGAGGTGATAAGACTGCAATGTAGTTGTGCTACTTTTCGATTTTTACAAAGGAAACTGCGAGTTTTGGACTTGCCCAGGGCTGAGCTAAACCCGTCGAGCTGCTGATGGCGGGATTGCTGCCGCCAAGAGATGCTGACAAGGTTGAGAGACGGCACCGGGCCATCTGCCCGGCGCACAGGAACAAGCATTTAGTGGCTCGTTGGCAGGAGATAGACCCACCTAAGTCGGCTCAGGCCTCACAGATCTCTCAATCGAATAAAGTCCGTGCGAGTGCGTCGTCGTGTGAAGCAGCGCCTCCTCCAGGAGGCGTCTGCGCAGCCCGCAGGTGACGGCGCAGCTCAGAGAGGATGTCCAACATCGCTGTCTCTCTCGGGGGGGGAAATATGACCTATCGAGGGACGACCCGCCAGACAAATCACTGTGGCCGGAGCCATGCTTGCAGACAAACGGGGATATTTTATGATGGTGCCGTCACAGTGAGGACGGTGTCTGATGGCAGACATCTGTAAACTTTAAAAAGCTAAGAGAGGAGGAGCCGCGGAAGAGGTTGAGCCAGCCAGCTGCCCCAGCTTTACCTGCCAGCAGTTACAGTCAGAGGATATTAGGCTTTACTTGGCTTGCTCAAGTGGCTTTAATTGGCACAACCTCTGCCACCTCTGACTGGATGTAAGTTGACAGAGACATTACGCTGTGCAGATAATGGCTCTCACTCTGTGAGCAGCTTTGCCAAGGATCTATTTTAGCTGATGCACCCTCCAGCGGTGTACAGTACAGCTGCTTAAAGTTGGAACCAAAAAGCAATTTTAAAATGTACCGTTGCGGTCTTCTCTTCCTTCACTTGCATTCACTTTTGTTTGTTTGCAATAACCACCTTTTACTGTAGCTTTCATTTTTTTCATCTAAGGCAGATTTTGCCTCTCTCTCTCTCCTCTCTAGGGAACGAAAACTGCTCTCTACAGCTTCTGAGTGAAACGTCAAAAACCTGAGTTATCACCTCGCCTGCAGGATTATATGCATCATATGTCCAACAGCACCGAAAAACTATGGAGCAAAACTATTTTCTTTTTGTTTTATTCCCCATGACATTTAGCCCGAGGAATGTCCCCATCTGCTCACACCCAGCGTGAAGTGCAGCCACGCTGATCCTCTGCTGATCCTCCTGCAACACACCCTGGCAAATTTGGGTTTAGGTGCAATCACAGCCCAATGAATATGTCAGCAACCGGACGTTTACTGCTTGTTTTTCCTCCAGTTGGAAATGTCGCTGTGAAAAGCTGGCACCCGCTCGTGCCTTACTACACACAGTGAGCAAGCGGTTCCCTTCAAGTGACAAACATTAGTGCCGAGGACACGAGGTTAAAAAGCTGGAGAGGAAAGCGAGGAGGCAAATTAGGAGGCATCTGTATGAAGGCATAATGGATTCAGCAAATGCACATATGCTAACACCAGTCGTTACACTGGAATTTCACTTCTCAGCTCCCAAATGAGTGATAATCACGTAATCGCTCACATTTCAGCTTTCTATGGCCTCGCAAAATACGCAGCGACTAGCAACAGCTCGCTTGTCTCGGACGAGGTCGCGCAGGTCAAGGTGAGGCGGGCACATCCAAGTCGAGGATCAAGTCAAACAAAGCAGAGGTCGTAAAATAATTACATAGCGTGGTACGACAGCTTGATAATGACCACTGATGCTTGTGATTCTGCAGTCTATAAACATTAGTGCCCGGTGATAGACTGGAGGCCTGCCCGGAGTGTATAAAACGTCCACATCGTCTCTCTATATGTTTAAGAAATGAAGAAAAATGCCACTATGATTGTTATAGTTGCATGTGCAGGTAGTCGAGATCCAAATATTTTCTCAGGTGTCAAGCCTCTGACCAGAGTCAAGTCTCCTGCCCGCAGACCCTGAAAAACAGGACCGTCTGTGCAATGGAAGAAGCCCTGTAAGTCCTTAATACCAGGAAGCAGCTCAGCATAATTATTCTGCCTAACCTTGTTTATTCTCCTTTATGACCGTAGGCAGCCAGGAGACCTGCTTTTATTGAGGTGTCTTTTTCCTTTTTTTTTTTTTTTTTTTGCTGCAATCCAGATTGCTGCAGCGCGGCGTCTGAGTGCTGCTTACACTGGCACCAGCCGCCATAAACAGACGGCAGTTTGACGGTAGCTGGGCCTGATAAAATAACAATGTGAGGAAGTGAAATAATAATCAGTGCGCGAGGTTACGCAGGGTGCCAAGGATGGCTGAGCATGGGATCCAGCCAGGAACGGATGCTTGGACAGATCTCTGTTGCATCGGGAGCAGGTAGAGAAACAGTGCAGCTATTTTACAAGGTGCGTAGTGAGAGCTGTGTCTCCTCCGTCTCTTTTGTTTTATCGTCAGCGTAGTTCCGTTGTTTACCTCGGACGATTTTCATTCACTCGAACGTTTGCTGCCAACGTGGTGCGTAGTAATGCTGGTTCAAGAAGTGACGAGGTGGGAGATGGAATGGAGATCATGGCTTACAACGGCTGCAACCATACTGCAAAGATCCTCTTTAATTTTGCACTGACAATTTGCCATCCCTTGTTTGTATCTATCTATCTATCTATCTATCTATCTATCTATCTATCTATCTATCTATCTATCTATCTATCTATCTATCTATCTATCTATCTATCTATCTATCTATCTATCTATCTATCTATCTATCTAACTATGGATGGAATCTAATAGGAAAAAAGTACTCATACTGAGAGTTTTTCCAGCATGTCTGGTGTTGGAACATATTTAATATAGCCCTCTGGTGGCTGGAGTCTGGAGCTGGGGGGTGACGCTGTATGCTGTTCCAGACCCACAAAGAAAGAAGGCAGCGGGAGGAGGCTGGTGCACTTGGATGGCTCAGCCATCGCTGTTTGCTTCTCATTTCGTTCGGAGAGTCAACACTGCTTGCTTTCCATGGCCGCAGACCTTAATGAAACAATAATCTAAATCCAGACCGTGATTTCTCTGGTTTCAGCCAAGTCATTCCTGTGCCTGGACCTAACCAAAGCCCAACCGAGCTGCGTCAGAACAGAAGAATTGGTAGCTGTCTCAAAGGCACCTGCAAAAGGGTCGTCAAAATTAAAAAAAGCTACATCTGCTTCGGTGGGCAGACACTTTCTAAATTTAAACCGGAGAATTTATTGCTTTAACAAACTGCGCGAGAGACTTTTTCGTATCCGGTGCCGATGTAATCCTGCGGGCAGCTGGCTCCTGGGGGAGAAATCGACACGTGGAGAGGGAAGTAAGATGTTGTTATGCTTCAGACCTGTGCTGGAGGCTCAGGGGATTTCACACACATCCTCGCCTCTGCGGTGGGTCTTTGTGCTTTTTGACAGTCTCGGTAACAAGCTGCGAGAGGTCTTTAGGCATGGCACTCCGAGACACTTGGACATTCCTGTGTCGCATGTGTGTACGTAGAGGCAAGTGACGGGCAGAAAAACACAGAGGCAGACGGGAAGGCAGTGGAAGAAACGCCTCAGGGATATGTCAGACCAAAAGGCTGCAGCCACTTGAGGATGACTGCGAGGAGAGCACTCCTTCATTCTCACAGTAAATCTAAACCTGGATGAGGTCCAACGCATACCTTGTCTGTGTTTTAAAACAAAAGCTAAATATCTGTCATTTCAATTAGGCTGGAACACGGGGAGAAAGAAAAAAAAGCTCGTACGATCAATTTACGAGTGGGACGGCGCACTCCTAACAATTCCCACAATCCAAACTGCAAAATACCACGCTTTCACACACGGGGTTGTTCCGTGTGAGGCTAATTCCAGGCCTGACCCCTTGCCTCACTCCTCATGCCTACACTTCAATACAACCCTACACAGATGCTATACACATGTAAGTGATAGGCTGGGGCGATCAATCCTTAAAAGGAAGTGCAACCATCTGTCTATTGAACGCGCACTCCAACGAGCCGGAGACGGAGAAAAAACACACACTCGCCTCTATGTAAACACGCTCTGGCAGAGGGAGAGGGGTCTTCAAATGCTGCAGGCAGAGGTGCACGGTGCGCTCGGGGAGGGGGGGGCTCGCTCCGGAGAGGGTGGGAGGTGAGAGAGAGGGGGGGGGGGGGGGGGTAAGAATGTGCCAGGAGGCGCGAGCAAGTCACACCTCCCGCTGGAGAACTGTAAGTTATCCAGCAGCGGGATATTATGTGTTTGTGTGACAGGCCCTGGTGATAGGGAACATGCCTACGCCACACACTGAATAGGCATGACAGGCTTACATAAGAACACAAAGTCAACAGTTAACTCCGCGACACGCACCCTTTCTCTCTTGGGAACACACACACACGCACACACACGCACACACACACACACACACACACACACACACGCACGCACACACACGGCATCACTTGCCGAAGCTCAAACACTCCACGGGGCAGTGAGTCAACAGGGCGATTACAAAGCAGTCCTGAAAATGATCCTACTGCCATATTGCAACAAAGAGAGGTGGCTCCAGGAGAGAGCGGGGTTGGAATACAGTCCAAACATTCTGGACGGAGCCGGGCTGACACGGACAGTTAACACAGCGCTTACTGTAACACAAGCATGAGCAGGACAAGGAAACACGCACGCACGCACAGGCACAGGCACAGGCTCACTGGCTCTGGCTGGCCCCCCCCCTCTCCCTCTCTCATTCACTCTAACAGAGCAGACCGAGCCGCCCCACCCCTTCCTGCTCGCTCTGGCTGCTTCTTTTCACACAAACACACACACACGCACCGCAATATGAACACAGCGACTCGAAGGGGGGGTTGGGGTGGGGGGCGTATCTTATTTCTTCCAATAAAAGCCAGCCAGGTGACGTGAGAGTACCTGGCACCGCGGCCTAAAATAGCTTTTAAATTCGATTCCCCCGAATTCTCTGAGGAAGTCATAGTGGTCCCATCTGTCTCTCTCTCCGTATCAGAAGCCCGGGCCCTGTCGAGCGGCCCTGGCTGAACCGAACCCGGCCGCGTCGATCCGCAGCGCACGTCCGATTCGATAGAGGAAAAAAACTAAGAAATCCACCTGGGTGGGCTTCGTATGTACAGTACGGTATGTCGCCCTGACAAATACACGCGCACTCCGACCTCAACCTGCTCGCGTAAATAAACCGGCTGTGTTTTCTTCCCTCGCGCGATCTCCGTTTTTGCTCAAGTATGGTCAGGCCTGTCCGAGCGGCGTGCAGCGATCACAGCATCGCGGCTTTCACTGGAGAAGTTGCCGCGAACTCTGCGTCCGCGTCTGCGCCCCCGCGCTCCGCTCAATCAATGTTTCGTGTCCTCGCCAACGCCGAAATCTCACGCAAAGCATTTGTACTATTAATTAATTGCTGCTCCTCGGAGCCTTCGGTCCAACCCAGTTATCTTCAATTCGCTGGGTTCGCAACGAAATTGGCCCGGGCGGTGATTATGCGGAGAGACGAAACGGTCGACGCAAAACCTGCGGTCGACTTCGAAATTGATCACTGGGCGGTTCGAAGGCCTGTGGACCGAATGAAGGTGACGGGGATGGCATGGAGGGGGCAGACAGCATGACGAATGAAAACACAAAGCGCAAAGCACATCTCGGACGTGCTGGGATCCCGCGGAGAGTCAGCCAGAGGACGTGAGAGGACTTGGGAGAGACGCCGTATCACTCTCTGCAGCAGGAAGTGAATCAGAGATGTGTTCATGTGAAGCGAGAGTCTTTCAGATGGAGTCAGACAGTGGCACCTCTGGGGGCTTTCAAACGCACACTCACGCACACGGAGTAAAGGAAAAGGAAGGGTCTGAAGGGCAATGGTAAAAGACTGCCTCACACACACCCACACACTCTCTCTCTCTGTCAAACACACACACACACATCATAAAATCAACACGATGGAAATATTATTCAAAAAGCTTATTTTCGCCCACTGTTTTTATGAGCGGGCGCCTTTAAATGAGGCTAAACTGGTTGTGAGGAACCTTCATTGAGAATAGATTAGAATAAAATAACACAGAACAAATAAAATAACAGAATAAGCAAACAATAAGAATAAGAATAAGAAAACAGAATAGATTCGAGCATAGAATGTGATTTCATTCGTCCCGCAGCAGCCTGGGAGCAACAGGGTGAGGTGCCTTGCTCGGGGGCACCTCGAGACCTCCGGGTTATGCAACCTCGGCCCGGTTCCCTACCCGGGAACTGAACCCAGGTCCCCCGCTGTGAGGCGGCCGGGCAAACCACCCATCACCGCGTCACCCCCGGGTTGCGAAAAGAAACGAAACGAAAAAAGTCAATACGGTAGGCGCAAGTAGGCGAGCGCCGCAAAAAGTAATTTATAGCCCACGATTACATTTTATATTGGGTGCTTGCCGCCTAATGGACCTTGAATGCTAATGGCGACAGGCGGCTGATGGATCGGCCCCACTGACAATTGGCTTTTGCCGCCGAGGCCGGCTGCTGTCGGCCCGTCGGGAGGCATCCCGCGCGGACAGAGACAGAGACGCGGGACGGGGTCCATTCGTTCAAGAGACGTATAATCCCTCTGACGAGAGCGCCGCGTCTGCCGGCGTCCCCACAGCTGAACCACGGGGCGCGTGAGGCGCGCCCCCCCCAAATGATCAGGACGCGGCGAACCGCTGCGCCGATGCTAATATCGCGCATAATAAAAGCGCCAACATCCATGGGAAGGGCGGGGGTGAGGGTGCGTGTGTGTGTGTGTGGGGGGGGGGGGGGGGGGGGGGGGGGGGGGCAGGGGGCCGGGGGGCTCTGCATCTAGTGAATGATGATCTGCGGCGTGTAATAGTCTCCATCCGGCACACTGACAGGAACATTACGAGGATGGAGAGTGATGAGCTCCTCATGAGCCTCCGATACTGTACGGGGCCACGCTGAGTGGAAGAAGGGTGGGAGAGAGGGAGAGAGAGAGAGAAAATAAAGCTCCCTCCGACTCCTGTTGCACGTGCAGCTCGGCTAATGTGAGCGGGAGCGCTCACCGCAGGAGACGGCCGCAACAGGCTCCCGCAGCATGCCGAGGGCGGTTCAGCCGCAAGGACAGAAGAGGAAGAAACCCAACGTTCTGGGGCCACTCGCCTCCTCTGTCCCTCAGGTGTCGCCACGCCTGCTCGGCTGTCGCGCAGGGCCGCGAAGGTTTCCCATCTCTCGGGTCGGGGGTGGGGAGGGGTGTGTGTGTGTGTGGGGGGGGGGGGGGGTTCTCTCTGCGAAACTACCTTTCCCCGGATCAACCGGACCGTACTCCTGAACCCCACCGGCTCGCTCGGGTCCCTCCCTCTTTTCAGATGTCGACAGCAGCTGAGGAGGCTCTGAGGCCCTTCAACCTGTTTAAACAGCGCTGAGAGCGAGTGCATTACTCAGTGCCGGAGCTATAGTGGATGGAGATAAACAGCGCAATCATTCAAGTGTCTCCGTCGCTCCTGAGGACTGCGATCCGCACGGCCTTGAAATATTAATATATATATAAGCGCGACAATCGGGAACCCCCCCCCTCGCGGGAATACATTTCCTCCGCTTATCTGTCGCAGCTGCACAGAAATCACTTCTATCGGCTAATGGCTTTATCTTCCGCATTTAAATGGACTTTGAGAGTGTTTCGAGGGAGAGAAACAGACAGACGGGAGGACATGTAGTAGAGGAGCGGCCCGACAGAGGAGAGAGAGACTGGGCGGCTCGGGAGATCCCCCCGCGGCCTGGAAGTGACTGATACGATTCTATTATCTCCGCGTCTGTTTTCCCACTGCGACCTCAACCCGCTCTATGAGGGAATCGCCGCACACCGGGTGGTCATTCATGAAAAAGGTATGAGTGGGCCGCATTCCGCTCTATCTCCCATCGACTCCGTTCTCTGTCACATCCAGCTCATTCCCCATGATCATCGCGATCAACCGCCGCGCATCTCCGCACGCCTCGACTGCGCTGAAACTTACTGCGGCGAGGAGCTGCAACCTTTGGGCGCGCAGCTGCCGGCGCGTCGCACTGAAACAAATTTAACATGTCTGTGGTTTTGCTGGGAAGGGGAGGTTGATATTTGCCCCAGCCTTTCATTTCCCGGACGTGGACGTGCGCCCGCTGGATGCGAGAGGCGCGCGAGGCATCCGATGTCAGAGCGCCAAACCGCGGCGGGGGAGGGCCGTCTCATTGAGGCGCGTAGGGGCCATCGAGCTCTGTCAATATTGAACGAGCGGCCGCGTTAAAGATCGACTCGGTGACGCACGCCGGGCCAAACCAACCTCCCGCCGTCAATCCGACATCACGGCGAATCGCGAACGTCCCCATAGCAGGCGGCGGCGTCCGGCTTCCGCGTGGGACCGTTCCGCGCAGGGGCACTACGACGCGTCTCTCGTTGAAGGAAAACCACTGCTCCCCCCCATCCTCTTCTGCATCGCAGCAGGGTAATTATTGAAATGTGAGAGAGAGAGAGAGAGAGAGAGAGAGAGAGAGAGCGGACGATCGCCTCGTTTGACTCAGCCAACGTGAGTGATGCCCGGTGCGTCAGCTGACGGTCAGCTGCCGGCTGCACATGACTCGCGGCGCACATCGCATGAGCTAAACCGAGCTGAAGCGGCGCCTCATTAGCCGGTTTTCATCTACTCGTCTTCCCAAGTCCCAAAAGGCCCTCCAAGGCCCTCCAAGTTCCTCCAGGTCTTCCCGAACAGCTCCAAAAGCACGCCTGTTTCCGCTCCCAGGCGACCGAGGCCCTTGACAAACTCCAGGATCAGCGCGAGATTAGCGTGGGCAAACAGCGACGAGTTCTCAAGATCCGCATCCTGGACCTGTCACATCAGCCGATTCATGCGGGCCCGCTCATGTGTTTGCCCAAACGACAGGGCGCGCAACGAAGTCTCAGTAAACAGGGGCCGAAATCAATCATGCCACACAATGAGGATCACACGTCCCGCTGCCATCGATCTAACGCGTCGGCCGTCCCCTTCTTTCTTCCTTTCTTCCGTTCCCGCCGCTACAAAAACACCCCCGGCTCTCCTCTCTTGATGCCGGGGAGGGAAATAAAAGGAATCCATGCCTTTCATTTCATCACGCTGGGGTTACCGCGTCTCTCCCGCCTGAGCGCGAGCTCCGTCGGCCCCGGGGGCAGAGCGGCCGGCAGGACGACGGCGGCTTCAGACGCCCCCGTTTCAGACCCGATTTGAACCATCTCGCACTTTTTTTTTTTTGCGAAGCTTAATGAGGTCCAGCCTTTTAGTTACCCACAACGTGACCTATGCCGGAACCTTCTCCGCGGACGTTCTCTCTTTGTCTTTTTGCAGCCGGGAAACGGGGGGGGGGGTCAAAGTCACGTCTTAAACGTGGGCTTGAAAAAAAACAAAACCTTCTAAGGTGCAGGTGATTTCACTGAGACCCGTCCTTTCTCCCGCGTCGCGTCATCCCCGCTTTTATCTCTTCTGACGGCCTTTGAGGAGCCCTTTCTCTTTGCCGGTAAATGGACCCAAACAAACTTTGGTCACGAGGACCGACAAAGTTTCCCGCTGCCGCGGCACAGGATGCCGGGAACTTTGAGCTCTTTGAGGGTTTTCCGTTATTGCACTCGGATTCGTATGATGTCAGCACGACTCTCTGCTAATAAAGAAGCTGTGTTTCCAGTGCAGAAACAAGTGAATCGACCGCGAATCTGAACGAGGCAGTAAATATTCATTCTCGATGTTGGGCACGCAGAAAAACACAAATACCAGTCAAGCGCTCTGCCCGAGGCAGATGATGAAGCTAATATTTACTTTTTTCATGCGCTGGTGTTAAATTTAGAGCCTCCGCCAAACACGTTGGGCGCCCAAAGTCCTGTCAGCTCCGTGGACATTTAATGACTGCTTTTTAGGGAGCTCTGCCTCTGGGGGTGGACAGAATGAGGATGTCTCAGAAGTGTAGTCTGCTCGCTGGTGCTGGTGTCAGATCCACCTCCAAATTAATGGTCTGATGCGCCACCTCTGTGTTAAGCGTGTTATGAGGGGGCTTTCAGGCAGTCCCTCCTCGCTGAGCAGCCCAGACCACTCATTACTTCACATGCATCTATCACTGACTATATATATATATATATATATATATATATATATATAAAGCTGGCCAATAGATAATTAGTCCTGAGCGCATTCAAATGGGATCGGTCTCGCAGATGGCTTATGTCATTTGAGGCGGCTCTTATCCTGTTTGTTGAAGAGGTGGGAGAGCAAGATTAACAGTACGAGGCTTGCACTGCCAATTTTTGGAGCCACGCTAACTCCAATGACTCTACGACCCCCGATGAGTTCTATACAGCAGGGTTAAAGTGCATCCCACAACGATAACGCATCATGCAGGTAAAGGTTTCGCCCGCTGCTTCGCCGCTGAGCCTTCGGCCCACCTCCGGCTTCATCCGCTTGCAACGTCCACAAGGACACAAGTGAAGAGGACTCATGCAAGGAGACGCTTTCAGCTTTCAGATGTGAGACAACACGGCCGATTTCCGAACTCCGTCTCGTGACGTTAAAAGATTCGAGCGAGTCGCGCGGGCTGCGAGAACTGCGTGAGGCCTTGGCGGAAAACAAAAAGAAACGTGGGCTGGCGTGAGATGACAACGGCGCTGCTGTCTTCACTCTCACATCTCTCCCCTTCTCCCGCGCACGCGGGCTATTGTTTCCCAGACCGGGAGCTGCCGCGTTCGGCCTGTTTGCTGGGAGGCTTGACGAGCGACAAGTCTCGAAAATGCGTAATTATCATCGCCGCAGGCAGCGGTGATGGTTCGTCAGAACTGAACTGACCTCGCCCCGGGCGGCGTGGCGCTTGGCACGCCGACAAAACAACATGTCCCGACCTGGTGCGATTTGTTCGACAAACTGCTACAAAAGCCTGTTTTCCCCCCCCCCGACTGCAGTCCCCGTACTCAAACGCAGCCGAGCGGCCGAGAAGCCGCCTCTCGGAGATGCAAACCCTTGGCAGGCATAATTAACCACTTTGACACTCAGCAGGTGGCGTTTCTCTTTTCCCCCGTGCCCCTACGCGCAGCTTCCCCTGATTGTCAAGGACGCAAATCGGCGGCTCTCGCGGTTCACGTTTCACTCCGCACTCAGACATTTTCGTACAATTCGCTCCGGGCGGGAGCAGCATAAGTGGGAAGCACTTATCAGGTCGTCTGGCTGCGGAGATCCGCACGCCCGTGCTCCAATCATTTCAAATTCCTCGAGTTATTTTGTGCAAGAGACGAGAAGAGTGAAGAATAAACACTGCAAACCATGCACCTTTACGTTCATCTCGGGGGTGAAGCACTGCTTACTGTACCATCCCATGCATTAAACACAAGCTAGCAATATCAAATCTTTGCATACTGAAGCGAGACATATTCACGACCCCGCTCTTCAATTTACAGACAATCACGGCCTGTGGCTTTTGTTGTGGATTGCTGCCAGAGAAAATGTGAGAAGCCACAAAAGAGTCTGTGGACTCGGGCACGCTCAGGCTCCACAGGAAGTGGTGCAATTAGAGAGCGACAAACACGACGACTGCAACCCCTGCCGGGTAAAACTCCGGACTGTCGGCCTGATGGTTTCCTATAGATTTTTAATCACCTTGAATCGGGGGTGGGCAACCTGTTCCACAAAGAGCCGCTGTGGCTGCAGGTTTGTGTTCCAGCCAGGCAGCAGCACACCTGATTTGGCTTATTCAATCAACCGATCTGAGTCTTTCAGAGAGTTGATTGGTCAATCGGTGTGCTATGGACAGGTCGGAGCAAACACCTGCAGCCACAGCGGCTCTTTGTGGAACAGGTTGGCCACCCCTGACCTAAATGCAGCCCGCTTCATGTCTTTTATGGCCTCGTTCTCTTGTCCGTCAGACAAAACGTCTAAAAGAGGTGGGTCGAGTCCAGCCAAGTCATTTTCCTCTAAATGACTTCGCATGCCCCGCTCTGAAGTAGAAAAGAACCGCTTGCACTAATTGCGGCACTGATAAAATACTGCGATTAAACGTGTGAATACGTTTATACCCAAACAGCCGAGCCGCAGTGACATCTATTACAACTAATTTATGTGCTTGGCTTCGTGGACTTTGTGTTAATATGAACTAAATCAGCTTATCCCTCGTCGTTACGCACACCGAATGCAGTGACGACAGGTACTTCATCAGAGGAGACGGGTGAAGAGAGTTACCGTCCCTCTACGAGGAATCAAAAGAGCCGATCGTCCTGAAAGACGGGAGGAAGGACGCGCGTCCTCTGTGGGAGAACAAATGCAGAGTCCCGTGTTTGTTTCGAAGGGGTCGCGGCAAAGAGGCCGACACTGCAGGCATGTGAAATTTCTGTCGCGTTATCCTGTTAAGGCGAAGACTCTTGGCACGCGCTCGCGCAGCGTGTTAATTGTCAGCCAAACAGAGGATCCAGGACGTCGGAGCGGGAGGCTGACCCCCAGAAGTGCAGCGAGAGCATCGGGAGACAGCTCTGACAAATGGACGCGTCGACAGGACGGACGAGTGGTTTGCGTCGCCACCCCACAGCACGGCGAAATGAAGACAAACGCCTCGATTGGAAGATGAATATTTGCTGGGTAAGCTGCAGCTTGAGTGTAGAAGGAAGCACGTTGTCTGTTGTTTTAAGCTTTCCATCCACCATCCATGCGTATAATCAGGCTCAGAGCGCACAACGGTAAACACACCAGACCTGTCCAGTATCCAACAACCTTTCGATGTTTGACATCACCATGGGCAAAATGACTGGCAGCCGGAGAGAGAGAGGTGCTGGTACCCGATCCCGAAACTGGGACCTGCAGAACAACGCCTCCCTTCCCAAAGAGAATCGTTGAGAGCATGCGTCAGAAATAAGCCCCGACTTCTTTTCACATCATCCCGTACCTTATCATCTGGCACCTCTCCTGCTGAGCCCTGAGTCTTTGTTTTCACTTTGGTCGACTCATCTCTCCGTCGACTCATCGCCGCGTCTCGTGAAAGTCTGCCGGAGGATCGCGCCTCTCAGATATTAGTATGTCTCTCTGAGCGCAGATAGCAGCAGCACCGTTCATGAAACGGGCCGAGCTTCTTTCGGACGAGCGCCGAGAGGGACCGTTGTTCCTTTGCGGCCGTTGGTCCTGCCCCTCGGCTCCCCACCCCTGCTCTCCTCTGGCCACAGAGCCCAGCGGCCTCGGGTCGAGGGGTTTTTGGAGGACACCGCTGTTCTCACGTTGTGCGGTTGCGACGGAGGAGGACATCTCTGAGCGGGATTTCATTGATCAGACCCCCGTGCTTCAGCCGGAGGCTCTATCGGCCCGTTTCATAGACGAATCGCATTTAAATCACCTCCCCCTGCGGCTCTCCGCCGACTCCTCCGCCTGCACGCGCTTTGTCGAGACTTGGCAGGGACGGCGAAGAGTAATGCTGAACATTTGAGCGCGCGGTAAGCATGGTTCAGCATAGCCAGAGCGAGTCACCCTATCGCGGCTGCCACAGGTTTCTTCTTTCTTTAACCCGGTCTTGGGGATGATCTCAGAGTCCCGCTGTCACTTTCGTGCCCCGCGACAGGAACAATAATTCCTGCCACGGGCACGAGTGGTGGAGCTTGATGCTATACGCAAACACAGAGCACACAGGAGGTCCCCGCAGCCCCAGTTTAGCGGGAACCGGGACAGCTCTCCGGCCGGAAAGACAAAGTCAAAGGTTTAGGGCAAAATTCATTGCAGCGCATTTCCTGGCCATGAAACTCTTTGACCAGGGGGTGTCTCTGACGTTGGCGTGCGTCGCCTCGCCGTTTAGATGAATTACAGCGAAATCTATTTCAAGTTGAGAGAGTATTATCTACTATCGCGCGTGTGTGTGTGTGTGTGGGGGGGATTAATTAACTTCCGGCGACCCCCACCAGAAAACGAAACGAGGAGAAGCAAAGTGAAAGCAAACGCTACAGTAGGTGGCCTATCAGGTGATATAACTCCACACTCATTCTCTCGTTCAGGATTTCGTCACGGATGACAGGAGTCCCTTCCGATTGACCTCTTCTTGCATCCGCAAACAAGCGGGGGGGGAAATCCCCGCCGCCCCGCAAGCTCTCCCCTGGACGCGTCGCGCCAAAAGCTTCACCCCCCCCAAAATCCCACCTCCCCGACGCCTTTCGTCCGCTTTACCGGAAAAGGGTCATGGCTCTCCTCACGCGTTGCTCTTCCGGTCCTTGCGAAGACGAGGCAACGAAAGGCCGCTTCCGTTTTCTGTCAGCGGGTTCAACTACACATTTGCGCCTTCGGGCGACGTCACATCAACAAGGTGGTGAGTCGGGAGATTGGGGTTTGTACACAGAGAGAGAGAGAGAGAGAGAGCATGATGGTCCGACCCATCCACTGTCGCGTGCCCCCTTTGTAGCCAACGGCGTGGAGGGGACTGGACTGGCTTCTTCAGGATCATTTTCAAGCCACGTCACGGTTGCCGGACCGCCGGCTTTGGATGAAATGGTTCCACTGTTGGGATCCTCAGAGCGGCCGAACGCCGCGCGCCAAATGGAAGAGCGCTGCTAGCCAAGAGTTTGTGAAAAGGCAAATCGCCGGTGCCGCACGCTCAGGCAGGTCCCGGCTCGCCGCAAGAACGCAGTCGGACGTGACATCAAACGCTAAATGCCTAGATCAGTTTGAGCCAGACCCAGTTGGTTGAAATGAGTCAATTGCCTTACAAATTAAAAGCCGTTTTCCGTGCAACCTTTTTAGCACCTACGTCCGTTTATGACAGGATTTTTTTAAATAAAGCTTTCGCACAAGCTTCATTTGCTTCCAGCCCGTTACACGCCGAGATATGAAATGCAACACGTATAATGTCCTAATGTTTGTTGATTTTATATATAGCAGTATCCATATGTCGCATTTCATCGCGCTAACCCTCTCACTACCTCCCCAGACACCTCACCGAGGAGGTAAACTGAGAGGAGATGAAACAGTTTTCTTAATGCCGGATTTAAAACTACGAGTGTCAAACACATGGCGCGGCTTGAGCAATGTCCAGAGCTCAACAAAATCAGCCAGCTTCATCCTCTGGGGGCTATAAATGCCTGTACCAGTACGAAGCAGCTGAAAGTTATGGCCTCCCCTTGCGGTGGAGAGCCCGATGAGAAAAGATAATATAATAATCGGGTCTATATTGACTTTCCTCCTCTCTGGGAGCACAATAATAAGATGGTTGCCTGCTTCCTTTGGCAAGTTACAGAGTTTCCTCCATTACTGAGATTTGGCTTCTTCTTCCCCTCGTACCTGTAATTCTACTTTTATTTGTCTTACAAGAATAGTTTCATTACGGGGATGCTTTTGGTTATTTGAAACTTCTGGGGAGCTCATATCTGAGGAGGACGCGAGCTGGCACTGCTCTGAGTGAAATCAGCGCGGTCGATCGTTTTTCAGCGCTCATCCGCAAACGCACATTCACGCCAATGCGCAATGAGGAGGGGGAAGTGAAAAAGTACACTTGGGTAAAACTAAGATGATTCGATGATGTAATCTCCAGATGATGCAATTTGGATGCAATTCATAATGAGCTTTTAGCAAAATATATGAGAGTGAGTGGAGAACGGGATTAAGACGCGGCGGAAAAGCTCAGTCATACATTCAAAAGGCGGATCAAACTTATTTAGTGTCGGCCTCCATTTGCACAGACAATCGGGGAGGAAATATACAGCTCAGCCGCGTCCTTTTTCCCCCCCTCCTCACAGAATCTTGGAGTCGGGGAGCTTGCTTTTTAACCAAATGACAGCATCGGCACAGTCATTTCCAGCGGGACAATAAATCACTCGTAGCCCGGGGGACAGACAAACACAGCATGTGTGACGGATAGGCGCGCCGTTAAAATGTGATGGAGACAACGCAGCGCCACGGCCTGTGCCAGGAGGCACTCTGCCAATATGGAACCACCCGTTATCATGAAAAATCATCTTCAGAGAAACGTGCGATTTAGAACGGCGTCGCTCTGGGTGACGATGACAACGGCGGCGCGGGCGGGGCGGGCAAAAGCGCAACGCGCGATCTGCATAACTGACCGGGGAGAGAGGAACGAGGGAAACAGGTTGCAGGGCGGCAGCACGGCGGGGAAGAGGCGGGTCAAGGTAAGTGGAGAGAGAGAGAGGCGCGGATAACGACCCGTTATGACATCAAATGGAGCGAGGTGATTAGGTGGTGGCGGCCCGGAGGTGCCGGAGCCGGGCAGGGCGGGATGGGGGGGGGGGGGGGGGGGCGCCGGGGCGGATCGGGCCGCTCGATGTACCTCCTCTCCTGGCCTAAACTGTCTGTGGCAGCTTTCGCGCGTCCATCGTCCGCCCTCCACGGTCCAATTGCGGCCGGGTTCCACCCAGCTACGCCGCTCCGTTCTCCCCGGGGCTCACTGACGGTAATGTGCGGCCGCACTGGGATTCACCACGACGTAAGGGCTGAAAGAACATTTCCCAGGGTTGTTTTTTTTCCCTCCCTCTCTTTCATTTACAGCGTCCAGCAGAATATGGGAGTCGTTTCCGCCGCGTTGTTTCATTTCCTGCCAAATTCGGAACGTGGCTTCCCGAATGAGCTTTTCTCAGCCGGTTTACAGTCCTAGCTTAACGCCTCTGTCACGCGCTTTGTCCACATGAAGAAGTGCTGCGCACACGGCTGTAGTGGCAGGGAGATACGCTACAGATGAATTGCTCGGTCTAATCGAGCGTAAGCGAAAAACAGCAGGTGTATTTAACTACCTGGCTCTTTTATAAGTAATGCCAGAGTCTAAATACATTAATTTAACCATTATCGTGACTGTTCTCTACCCAGAATTTCGTTTCCATTAGTTTAATCAATTAGTCCACTAAACAAAACCCCTTTGTTCACTCCGAATCATATTTTATGCCATGAGACATATGCCTAATGGAATAGTCCCTCCTTGAAATATGTAAGAAAGGCAGGAAAACAAGTCTTTGTCAGATTTAAACTGCTGGAGTGGAATTTCCCCTCCTCCCATTATTTGTTTGTTTGCTTGCTTGCAGCGATCTGAGATCATTTTCAGCTAGCTGGGCTGATCCGGGGCGGTAAATCTTCCGCCTCGTGCCTCGCACGAGAGCATAAAGCTTGACAGGTGTAGCGAGGAGGCTTAAAACGCAGTTGATTTGGCAGACTATCGCTCCATGACTATCGCTTTATTCACCTTCATTATCCCCGAGCTCGTGTGCAGAGGCATTTGAATGCGGTCCCCTCATTCCTTTTTTTTTTTTTCAAACATCAGCAGCTCTCCTTAACATTTCTCGAGATCTAACAGAGCAGCTCCAAAGACACATCACAATGAAGAGTCACAGCCCGCACGACTAATGAGAGGAATATTCCTTTCTTCTTCCTTCCAAATAATGATGGAGCCTGAGCCGGGATAATGGAGCCGTGAGACTCACTTCATCAAGCCAAGCAAGACTCTTGCCTTCAAAATACGTTCTTTCTCTTACTGGCTCCCCCCGAAACCCATTTTGAAGCTGCCATTCAGACCAATTCAAAATGACTTTGAATGAAAAATCATTACAAAGGGAAAAAAGAGGGTGTCCGGGGGGTAAATTAAGATTGGTGTACCAAGGTGACAGCACGAGCAGGCAGGTAAATTCACCAGCACTGCCTTCAGGTGTCGTGACACGTGTCACGTGGTAGGACTCTCAAAGCCGGAGCAAAAGTGCCGGCAAACATTTACACCTGCGAATGCCGCGGAACATAATTAGCCGTTACAAGGGCTTATTATTTTCAGAGCTTGAGCCTAATTGCACAACAGGGGATGATACTGGGAATTACCCCGCCTTTTGTGGTCTCATTAGCGAGAGGAGGGATTCATCCCGGTCCATGAAACCCCAGCCACCTCGCTTGAATAACAAGCGGTGCGCATCGAAATGCGAGGCCCGCGTTTGCCCGACATTACAGAGGCTCCAGCGTCCACCCTTCAAAATAAACGATCGACTTATTACAAATCCAACCCAACTAGCACCGAGAGCGCCGCGGACAGCCCCTGGAAACGAAGCCATGGCGCTAACTGAACCGGACGGGTACAGTTTGTCAGTTTGTCATTTGCCGCATAAGAAGCACACGCAGTGCTCTTTGCATCCTGGATCCGAATCCAGGGGGACGGGCACGAAGGGTCGGGCCGCGCACGGGCTCGGGAGGGCGCGCGTGCCGCGCCGAGAAGAAAAGCCTCTCGAGGCGCCGGGATGTGAGGCGCGTGAGGGAGGAAGCAGCCCGCCTGTGGGAGGTGAGACAACAGGGACCGAGCAGCGAGCATTTTATAACCCCCCGGCGCCTGTGAAATACCGCAGGCGAGACGTTTACTGCGGCGGGGCCTTCAATCACCCACGCTGCCGTTCGGACGTCGGATTTCCCGGCCTGTGCGGGTACGTGGACGACCCCCTCCTGCACATCCCCACTTGGGAATCGAGTTTGCCGATTTGCGCCGTTTCTGGCCACTGGGTCGGGCGTCGGTTGCACGGGCCGCCCTGGCGACCGGGTTGCTGCGCGAAGAGGAAGATGGAAAAGACGGAAGACGGACGGGAAAGCTCTGTTTGTTGTGAGACGCGTCCTGGCGGCGCCGTGGCTGGCTCGTGGTGGGACCTCGGGACACCGAACAGAAGCGAACAACAACAAACGGAGCTGTACAACTAACCCATGTACAAGTCGAGGACAGCAGGTGGGTTTCAGCGCCCCACGTCGCCCAGTCTCGCTTCAAATTCCGCCGGCGCTCCGCGGGATTTCATGCTCGGGTCACGGCTAGATTGAGTGATCTCTGGAGTATGACGGCTCAGTCCGATCGGCTGTTAGACGCACACACACACACACAGAGGCGCGCACACACACACGAAAACCTGAACTACATCTCAATGTCCGCGGCCGAGCGGGCCTGTCAGACTGCGCCGATTCCTACTGCGACTAACGTGGCCGTGCCAATCCAGTCACGACCGGACGCCCGGTGTGTGTCCCATTTTCTGCGCCGTTTGTCCCCTTAGCCATCACCTGACTGAGCTTTAGTCACAGAGACGGCACACGTTGAAGACAGATGGCTATGGTTTTATTATGTACGCTCACTCATCGTTGGGCGGGCTTGGCGGCAGCCTCTTGGACAGCTGTGCACACTCCTTCCCTCTCCTCGACCCTCCGGTTTTCGCTTTCAAGGTTCTCCTCTCCTACCGTCATCAATCTCTGCCTCCAAACTGTGTTTCCTCTCTCTCTCTCTCTCTCTCCACCCCTGTTTCGCCCCATCATCCCACACGCCAGAGAAACTTTCATCTTCCAACACTTAAGTTGTTCCAATTCGACAGATGCGCGAGCCAGCTCTAGCAGCCATTCTCAACGCGACACCACTGAGGGAGATGGAATCGGGGGATTTTACCTCACACATGCGGAAATGATGAATTAAAAACCAGTGGATCGGGGCTGTGGAGGATTCTGGAGTGACTCCCGTCTCTGCGGCCCCATGCCAGGGCTTTGATTGGAGCAGCTGGGTACAAATCTGCCTTTCCGTGCATCATCAAAGGCCAAGTGCTTAATGCCGAGTCAATGTTTGTCATTCTGCTGCGTCCTCACAAGAGCAAAATTCATAAGTGCGGTTCAGCCGGCGCCCAGGGGCATCGGCTTTTGCATCCTACTGAAGCCACTAAACACCATGTCACTGGGGCGTCTCTCGGTCGATGGCTGCACACAGAGGCGGCGATCGGGATCCGCATCGGATCAAAGAACACCGTCTCCGCTCTGGTCTCCGTCGGTGGCAGGTGCAGCTTGCAGGACCAGCAGGACACCCATTCATTGCGTCCGTGGCCACTTGTCACACTGAGAGACTTCTCAGTCTTGCTGGGTTCACTTGCGTGGAGCGGAGTAACTGCAGTCAGGACGAGGACGAGGCGCATTCGAAACCAACACGGCGTGGCCACGAGACAAGACAGGAAATCACGACGGGAATCCATTAGCCAGGCAGCGACCGGGGCCGTTTCAACGACGCCGAGCCTAACGACTTGTTTCGCGCGAGGCAACGCGCTTCGCCGCTGGGCGCTCCGTAACGGCGAGCGCGACTCCGAGAGGCAAACTGTCCTTGCGCGGGGCGGCAGGAAATGCATCGCATCTCGAAAAAAACACTGCGCCAGGTGTCAACAAATGGAGCCCCGGGGAGATGAGGGCCACTCCCAGCCCCCTCTTCACACGGAGCGCAGCGCGACCGACGAGGCGTTCGTTTCCTACTGAGCCGCAGACCCTGCAGATGAGCAGATGTCCAACAAGCCCATCGGCTGCGAGTCACCACTGGTCGCATCCTCGAAAGGTGTTTCGCGCACATTAAAGGCCGACAGCTTGGAGATAGTTTCAGGTCTAGTTATTCCTAAAAGCTGTATGCACGATGAACTGCGAGTGTGAAAAGCAGCAGACACAATGCTGTATAGCCCGATATTTTATGATGTATTATTACAGATTTTTGAAAGCTATTATTTTATGCGATAGTTCACTTTTCTGCAAAGTTATCATTTCGGGAGAATAAATGTAAAGTTTCCCTTTCGAGATGTGGCAGTGGTGTGAAAGCGGTGGCAGGAAATCCAGATAATTTTTTAAAGTTTTAAAGACGTCTCAGTTGTGAGCCATCACCACTATGATAACACTGTTAACTGCAGCAGCACCGGGGGGCTCAAGTCTCATTTCCACAAGCGCAGTGTTTCTTTTTCTTTACATTAAACAAACTGCGGGACGCCTTTGCGCGCAGTCCCTGACGGCACGCGCGCATCGACCCGTCATCGAGGCGGCGGAAGGCGAGGAGAATCATTTTGGGTTTCATTCAGGGTAAACCTTTCACGCTCCGCGCCACAGGGTTCGGTGAGTTGGCAGAACTGCGTGCCGCTCCGAACTCTCTCCGACTTCCCCCTTTCATCGCTCAATGCGAACGGGGTGGGGGCGCTTCTTTCCGTCCCAACGGCCTCGGCCTCGGCCTCGTGCTTCGGGCTCCCGTGGCCCTCACTGCTGGACCCTGACCGATAAGTCAGAGGCGCCGGCCGTTGCGCCGATGGAGGGCTTTCCGCCGCGTACCAAACGGTGCGTCTCCGAGGTTGTTTCTGACGCGATACGGCACGCTGCGTATGGGCAGAGCGCAGAAACAAGACACGAGAGGGAAGGAGAAGCAGCACTGGAGGAGGATAACGATTTCTCTTTGACCCACTGCCATTTCTCAAAGCAACAATGGGTGGGGGTGGGAGGGGGCTCGTCGGAAGACTGCCTCTCGTTGGGATCCACCGGGGTGAGAAATAATCCGCACGACTATTTAAATCTCCGCTCTCAGATCAAATCAGTACCTTTAAATGAGCCGAATTCCATGGGTGAGAAACGATTTTTCCTTTTTTTTTTCCTTCCTCGGGTGATACGACCATGAATATTCAGATGTCAGCCGGCTCGAACTGGCCTCAGTCTGACTGGGGGAAGCATTATGC
This sequence comes from Karalla daura, assembly GCA_029224185.1. NCBI lineage: Eukaryota > Metazoa > Chordata > Actinopteri > Chaetodontiformes > Leiognathidae > Karalla > Karalla daura. The sequence continues at coordinate 3,047,851 of CM055200.1, forward strand.
TGAAGAGCAGACATGTTTGACTGGGCATAAAAATCCACTTTAACACTATGTTGGCTTTTTGCAAAAAGAAACCAGGCAGAACTCATTTGCTTTGAGAGACTCGATCTAAGATCTCTCTAGGTTCATATTTTCCTCGCAGCTCTGCTAGTTGCCTCCCTGGGGAGCCATTTAAAAACTAAGTGCATTAAGTTAAAGAATTTGTAAGTGGAATTAGCATCCCTGGGAGAGAATGACCCTCTAGAGAGCTTTTTTTCTCCCTGCTAAAAGGGAATGGACTGAATCAATGGGCTGTCATTAATTGCAGGACAGGGTGGTATTCTTGGCTCCGATAATTCACAGAGGAAATGGCTGAGAGCGTTATTGCCCCGCACAAATCACACTTGGAAGTTATCTCAGCTGATGGACAAGGGGCGGCCGAGCTTGAATGTTCCTGAAAAAATGAACACGAAATTATACATTAGAGCAGGGGCTCCATTAAAGCCATATCATCTGAAATTTGGACAAAAAAACCTCAGAGGAGCTTGCCATCCCGACGCCATCAAAGCATCTCTCCCAGTTTTCAAAATGGGGGAGCAAAGCAGAGAGATGCGGCAACAGCTCTCCACCTTCACATCATGCAGCATCCAGCATTTGGAGAGACATGACCGAAATGTCCATTGAGTGGGGAGAGTATGAAAACCTTCATCGCAATGCAGGCCAATGTCTATTGTCCATTGTCTGTTGTACTACGGCACATCTTCAAAAAAACTCATTAAGTACATTAAATATGCTCCTAAAGACTGACGCAAACAGCAGTCATGCAGACCTCCATTCTGCCTACTGGTTTGCACCACTTCCCCAGTGTCAGAGGTAGAGATGAGATGAGTTGCCATGGAAAAATAAAGTGGAGGAAATGCTTTGAATGCTTGCAAGAGGTTTTAAACTCAATCTGACTTCCTGTCCTCGATATTGTTGTTTTCATTGTTACGATACCTCTGGTTGTTATGAAGAAACTGTCAGAGTCAGCACCCAGCTTCTTTGCAATCCACCGCGTACAAATTATAATATAAATCCATGTGCATAAACAACTGGATGCCAAACGCTGCAGAGGATGAAATATGCAGCACGTAGTATATAATAAAATGACTCAAAATCATCTCTCTTCAATGCACCCACAAAATGACTTGGTTTCCAATTACTCATCATATGTTCTTGTCAGGATTTACAGCAAATGAAAAGTGAGAAAAATTGAGCTTGCGATTCTCATATTTTCATATTTCTCTCTCCGCTTGCCATGCCATGATGCAAAGGTGGGAAATTCTCCAGCCTGAAGTCTTATCGGGGTTTGGAGACAGTGAGGGTACACGCACCAACACACACAGCAGGTACCACACAGAGCGAGGCAGCATGAGAGCCTATAGCTGCTCATGCATAACACTTTCCATGCATACAGTTTGGAGAGGAGGGAGGTAATGAGTTGAATTACTCCGCTAAATGGAGGGGTCTGGTGCTCTGGAGTATAACAGTGCGCAGAGGTGACCTCAGGAGGCCCTGCACTTTACTCAGCTCTCTCTCTCTGCGCTGATGGGTGGGATTCAGCTGGGATGTTATCAGCAAGGTTAAAGAGGATCACTGTCTGGCAGAGTGCAGGTAATAGGTCGGGGCTGGGAAGTCTTAGTCCAAACTGTCCCTGCTGCCATAAATTTGCAAGCTATTAACTGATTACAAAGACGCATTCACAAATACGATGGCATTACCATAGGAAAAAAAAAAAGTCCTCTCTCCCGATAGTACGAGATAGGCAAGCGGCGAGGGCAAAAGCCATAGCAGTTACTTTAGTAGCCCATTAACATAATTAGCAAGAAAAATGTAAAGATTATTTCCATCGACGAGGTGATTGAGGCGACGGGCGACAGACAGGGATAAAAGCCAGACATAATTGAGAGTATTAACTTCACTATGCCGAGCTGATGTGCAGGGGAAATGGGGGCAGGGTTGGTGTAATGCAATCATTGGCTTTCTAGCAAGGTCCAGTGCTCCACAGCCCTGATTTAAATGTCCATATTAGGGATGTAAAAACAGCTGGAGAGATGGATGGAATCTTAAAAATGGAGGCTTAATTGCTGTTATCCATACAGACGATTCATCAGCACAGATGGCGATGTATACACTGGAATATGTAAAAATCAATCAGCCCGAGTCCTGCATGTTGCGTGTGAGAGTGAGAGAGAAAGAGAGACCGCACGAGTCAGTTACGAAGCCTAAATAATGATCAATGGCAAATTACTTAAAACACTGAGCTTTAAAGGTCAAACATGAGAGAACGTCTCTGGGTGACTGTGCTAATGAGAGCACATTTCCTCCCGCGGCTGCTTCCGAGGGCAGCCTGCGCAGGTGAAGCGGTATCCAGCTCACAGTCAGGCAAAGCACAGAGGGCTGGCGGGGTGAGCGCGAGGCCAGCCGCATGTATGTGCATGCGTGTGCGAGAGCGCATTCACATCCATTTACCCACCCCTCCCGCCCTGTCCGTGTGTGCGTGCGTGCGTGCGTGTCTGCATGTTTTATCAGGGCCTGATCCGGGTGCCTCCAGATGCAGCTGCCATTTGCTCCCCTGTCAATCAAAGAGCACAGCCGAATGCCAGTCCCTCAGAGCCCTGCTCTACAGGCAGCTTACCTGTGTGTCGGTGGACTATCTGGCGGACACACACTGTGCTCTACCCCCGTAGCAGGAAAGTCACACAAAGGGCAGATTTACACATTTAAGGCACCGTTTAGAAGTTGCGACGTGCTTTAAAATGTAAAGCTCAATGGAGCTCTGCTCAGTAATGTCTCCGCGTAATCGGATTAGCTTCAAGCACCACCGCCTGAATTACAAGCCCTTTGTTTCAATCGCTAAAGATTCAGCTTCTGTGATTAGTGGTGGTAGAATCAAACGTGATATCAGATACAGTAATATGACATTTACAGTGAGACTCTCTTCCAAAGGAGTTTTCCAACACAGCAAGGAGGTCCCCGGTTCGAATAATGGTCAGACCCCAAGTCCCTTTCTATGTGAAGCCTGTGTGTCCACACCACGCAATACTCTATTGCCTGGCGACAGAAAACTAAGGCTAAAATTCATTTGCCCTCAAGAGTGAGCATGGGACTGAACGGATGGATGGACTCTTAAAAAGTGAACAAGGTAGATGCTTGACGGCCGTTAACAGAATGAAACAAAGGGAAACAAGATCAAACAGGATGGCCTGGGTGCTATTTTTGTTTTTATACAGTCTGAAAACAAGGCAATGAATTCACATCAGACATGAATTAAGAGTATGATGCCGCCTTATCCATTTATTACCGCCGGGGTCAAACGGGTTCCCGCAGAGATAATGGCTTTTAAGGGCCGGCACGGGATTTAATTAAGCGTCCCGAGGTTGGGCACCTCTGACACGGTAGGTTAATGGAAAAGGCAGCCGCCGCCCGAGCCCCGGCAGCCCGTGTGGTTTTTCACACCAATATGTCATCCTAACCGACAATCAAAGGGCGAAATGAGAGAGTGAGGGGCGAGACGAGACAATGACATCGTCTTTGACATTTACCCGCACCAGGCTGTTGCCCCCGCGGATGTCTCAGGAACGGCCACTCGATTGCTACCCGCAAGACATATGGGCCAACCGCCATTTTTCCATTCCGCTCGTTACGAATGATATCTTCCTGTACAGTCTCAAGCCTTTATCAACTGCCATCCATCTCGATCCACTTTTTTTCTTTCCGTCGCTCTGTTATACTCCAGCGCTCTGACTCGGAAGCAGCGACAGCAGAAACTCAGGGAGCGGCAGCAGCGCACCGGACGGCCTTCGTCATGGAGAAACGCATCCGTCCCAATTGCATTGCTGATTCTGGCACAGATTAGCATAGCCTGTAAAGAATTGCTGACATCACTAAAACAGGCTATACTAATTAAAGCCAGAATCATCAATTCAGATCTTCGGACACCTCGGCGCCCCAAGAATTGGCACTTTGGCTCCAAGTGACGCTGGAGTTGGAAGCAAATCAAACGTTAAGGTGAGCGGCTAAATGGGGGAGGGAAGAAAAGTCAGGAAGTGAACGGCAGTAGTAGGTTAAACATGGCATGATGTGTGCAAGGCGATCTTGTTTTCCATTGTGCTCAGCAAAAAATGGAATAGAACCGTATTCACTTTCCCACAACTTAAGCCAGGTGCTGGACGGCTCCCCTTTTCCCTTTCCCCACTGTGAATGTTGGACACATGGTTCATTTTACTCCCAAGCAACACAGCTCCACGAGACAGATGTGGCCCCGCTCCCTGAGCAGTCTTCATCACACGGAAGCCGTATCTGCGAAGTTAGCCTCCCACAATGCATCACGGCGGGGCCGGCGATTTCGCCGACAACCCGGTGGTAATGGATGGCCTGGTGAGAGAGAGATGAGGGGAGCATCGAAAACTAGGGGAGAGGAGCAAGGTGCGAGACAGAGAGTAAACAAACCCCCTGAGTTAGGACGGTGCAGCATGACAGGAAACAAATGAGCAGAGGACTGCATTCAGAGATAAGGAAAATATACATTGTGCGTCAGGCCTCGGCTCGGCGTAGACTACCGCAGCCCTTTGTATGGAGTTGAATGCAACAGGAAGGATGAGTGAGAAGCTGCGAAAAGGAAGATGTTTCACTGGCTCGACTCTCAGACTTATCCGTCAGAGAGATGACACTCCCCGTGTTTGCTTTGGTTTGTTCCTGAAAACCTCCGTCGAGCGAAACTCCCGAGGCCGCGTCTGTTTGACACATCCCAGTCCTTCAACATATATCTGCGGCCTGGCCAAGGTGGAGGCCCTGACCGTTTATCATCATAACGCTACGAGTGAGATGCGGTGCTCGGCGCTCGCGGTTGGCCGATCCATCAGCGCACCATCATGACGCATGCAGAGATTTCTATCACCAACTTTTGAAAAGGGAGAAATTCCTGCGGGGCTGTGTAAACCAAATAATTATACTGGGAGGACAGAGAGGCCAGAAGACAAAGGGAGGAAAAAGTGTTTGTTCCTTTTGAAAGGCTGTCCTTGTCACGTGTGAAATGATTTAAGAGCCTTAAAGAATGATAAAAATCTGCATCCTTCGACCCGTGAATGCATTTTGTATCTGATCTTTTGCTACTGGCGTGATGAAGACTGTATAACTATGGAGCTACAACATCTTGGCTCGTGCATGAAATGAAGTGACATGCCATTCATAACTCATACGGTTTAATAAAACGGTCAGCTCATACCTTGCGGCTAGAACGGCATCGACTCTTCTGGAAAGGCTTTCCACAAGGATCATTGGTGCGTTCACGGGAGTTTTTGACCATTCTTCCGAAAGGGTTCCTTCCGGGAAAGGGGTCATCCCCCAAACCGTTCCCAGAAAGTTGGGAGCATGGAATTGTCTCTTGGCGTGCCGAACCATTCAGAGTTCCTCTCATGCAAGCCGCACTCCTGAAGAACACCCCTACACCTCAACAATTCTCCTGGCAACCACCCAACCCCAGACCCGGAGAGGCCTAATTCATCAGTCCGGAGAAGGCCTTCTCCACTGCTCCAGAGTCCAGTGGTGGCGACTGACTCTGCCGAATGCCGGCCACTATGCTCCGCAGCATCCGCTCACCCCGCTCCATCATTTCACATGGCTGAGCTGCTGTCGGTCCGACAAGCTTGCACTTTGCTATAATGCCACTGCCAGTTTGGTCTTGCAGATAATGAGTCAATATATACAAGCCGCCTCGTTCCAGCCGATAAGGTTTACTGTTAAGCAATATCTGAGGTGCATTCTGGGTTAATAAAATGTAATGGAGTGTTCTCCTGGCTTTAAATGGGCCGTTCCAAAAACATTTTTGTAGTGATCTGAGCAAGGAGTCATTTTCCTCATCATTTTTGCTGCATGTACAGTGCATGTGAGAGTGTGAGGTCCGGTAACAATATCCAGCTAATAAGATTTTCAGTAAAACCAAATCACGGTGTTGTTAAAAGGAACCAGATAATGAAGTGGTTTCACTTTAGATTCAAGGCGAGACGCAGTTCACATTCCCAGCATCTCAAAGTTCCTCCGCTTCCACAACATCGACCTTAAAGCAACACGCAGCAGCTCTCCATGAGAGAAGTCCCGGAGCGTCTACAAAGAGGTGATATTAAATATTACCAACATGTACCGAGGTCAGAGCGCTGCGCTGTTTCCACCACTGCATTCCATGTCCGCAGCAAAACATGGTTGACTGAGGAGCAGCGCGAGTCAAAATAAACAACATAAAAATATATTTATGCCCCAGGAGAAGCAGCAGAGAGACGCATCTGGACACTGTCTCCAGCAGGTATGGGACTGTGTGTTCTGGCTACTGAAGTGGGAAGGATAACACAATTATGGAATTTTGCAGAGGAAAGGATCCGAAAAAAGAGAACGTGAATGATTTTTGTGACAATTTTTCTCTTGATTTAATAATTTGTTTGCTCTGCGCCAATCAGCATGGAATGAAAAGTCAATTCGAAGTCAATTCGAACGCAAACCTCAACGGATGGAAGATGGAGACATGTTCACAATTGAGACCTTGCAGAGCCAAGATAAAAATCCAAGGGATTAAAAAGAGAAAGTCCAATGCTATTGGAGCTCAGGGAAAAATTAGCAAATGTGCCGTGATGCAGAACATACTTTTGAGATGAAACACAATACACTTAAAGGGCACATAGTTTTCATACTTCAGCTCCAAAGTCCTCAGAAAAGACTCGGGGGTGATGCTGTTTACTTCTCCGGCTGATGCAGTGGGCAGTAGGTAGTAAAAGAGAAGAAATATTTTGAAAAAGGTGAAAGATGCTGGGGAGGTCGTGATAACATTCCGCCGGTTTCTTAATGGTGTGGAAAACACGTCGAAATGGCCTCTGGAGGTATTGGTCTCGTAATATCAACAGGGTGACAATGGAATTTAAAGGAAGCAGCTGAGAGGCATAATAAGCGCCCGGGCGTCATCTGATAAGCGCAGCGAAGGTATAGGAGATTAGTGGCGAGCGCGCGGCGAGCTCTCCGCGGCGGCGACCACACAAACGCGGGAGGGGAGGGGAGAGATCGCCGTGGAGGAAAACTCACTGACAGGAAGAGGCAGCGGTTTGAGGCAAAGCTCCCCCCGGACAGAGCTGCCAGCAGCCGAGAGCTGCTGGAGAGGAGCAGGGAGAGGACTCGGCTACGGGGCAGTGCAATACGGCGGGAAACCAAATTAGGCTCATTAAGCACGGCATCATATCTACCGTCACCCCCGCCTCAACCCTCAGAGGGGCAGAGAGGATGAGAGGAGCACAGGTTGCGCAATAGGCATCCATCCTTCCGTACATCCATTTTCTTAACCCGCTTCATGCCTAACTGGTGTCTGCCGCAGCCTATCCCAGCACACACAGGGCAACACACACACACACACACACACACACACACACACACACACACACACACACACACACACACACACACACACACACACACACACGCACACACATTCAAAAGTTGAATTTGCCATCATAACAATGCCCCACTTCCTCGCCACAAGCTTCTCTGAATGTTTACCATCTAGAGGACGTACAGCTCACTCTCCTGGGAGTGGCACAGCGTTCAGTCTTGATGTGACAGCACCTCCTCAGTCTGACTCCGGAATGAATACGCTGTGCGTCGACCTCCCCCTTCAACCCGTCCCCGGGGGCTCCACCTCATAGCCGCGGGCAGGACAGACTCCGTCTGAGCACGTCCCTGCCTGTGAACCTCACCAACCTCCTCTTCAGCAGTGAGAGCGACGCGTGGAGACTCCCACACACTACAGGTGGCGCTCGGAAATATGGCTACAACTAATGCGCGTACAAAAAAGTAATGTGGCTGTGACATTGTTTTCCGTGAGCAGATGGATGTGAAGCACTTCGGCCGTGGCATCGGTGTTATTACAGATATCAATCCCATCTGTTGGCATTCAGCGTCCCGCAGCAACACCAAATGTCCCATTGTCCTCCATTGAAGAGAGATGCAAGACATATGAGTTGAATTAGATTGTATGAAAAACACGAAATGGCTCCAACGCCTTTGCATTAAAAAAACATTGAGCGATACAACGCATCTATGGCACAATTCCCACTCGAGCGCGCAGTGAGCAGGTGGATGTAAAACCATGCTGTATCCATACACACACACACACACACACACAGAGTAATGGGTGGAACTATTTTTGCAGAGATTGTTGAAAAGTTCTGACTCATTTTACCTCGCACTACGGTCCAGCAAACTCAACCATGCGAGATTAAAACTGTCGATTCGACAGGCGCTAAATATTAAACACCACGAACGGGCTTCGGGTCAGAAAATATGACTGCAAGTGCATTCCTAGAAAACACACGCGCGCGGGCCGCACGTACACCTGCGTGCTGGCACGCACGCACGCACGCACACGTCTATCAACAACCGCTTCAGTTAGTCATCTGAAGCTGAAAAAGAATTAATGATTGAGAGTCTCATCTGTGTGTGGACAGCAAATACTTCTGCAGCAAGAAAGTGTGTGTGCGTGTGTACGCGCGCGTGCGTGTGCTTGGCTGTGCATTCATGTGAGTATTAATGGACTTGTTTGATCAGAGATTTCCTAACTTAGTCAAGGCTTATTCTGTAATTGCAAGTATGAGCCCCTGGGAACTGCAGCTGAATACCAAACAGTTTTTTTTTCTATAACGTTACATCTTATATCACTGGATCCCACTGCCTAATGAAGGCCCACTGGAATTGCTCGTTCTCACATCCACACCTTTTGTTCCCACAAACAGTCCCGCAGTTTGACTCCGAAATACATGTTGGCGTAACCTGTGCGCTTACACCCAAGACGCGGAGAAACAAAACCAGCGTCTGTGGAACACGCGTGCGACTACAGAGTACATTCAAGAAGCGTGTTCACAAAAAGTACTGGTTTAGAGAGCGTTCTCGGCACTGCAACGTTTTGCACCCTTGCAAAATCTGCTCCACTTCAGACTTTATTTAACGTTAATTATTCCTAAGTTGTGATTCATGCATTACTAAGCAGCTGCACCACGGAGATAAGTTGCAACATAAGTCAGAGCACAATCTAAATAGTTACACGTGCCCCCGGGGTGGCTGTAAATCATGAAAGCGCGCTCGGCAACGGTAAAACAGCAGCTTTTCTGCTACCAGCAACATCGATCCAATGCCGTTTTGCAGCACAGTAATTCAATAGAAACATAATTTATTGATATCACATTTCAATATGAGTCTCCCCTCGTCGCGCTCCAACGCCTGTTCACTAAGGCCAGCAGGCAGCTGGCGCATATGGTTTCCATGGTAACGGCAGTATGGATGGATGGTTGGATGGATGGAAAGATACTTAGCATACCTTTCAGTGAGAAACCGCCCATTTGACTAAACCTGGCTATGACTGTGTTTTGGTCTGGCCTTATTCAAGTATGACCTTATTTTGTGGTACTGACATGGGTTAAGTTTAGGGTTGATTCCCAGAAGTTTCTGCCCTACCATTACATTGTCTGGCTGAAAACATGCCCCCATTCTCAAAGTGTATCAAACCGCATGTCCATAAACTACAATCGGCCACTAAACATCACGGCCGTCCGATGAGATCTAACAAGGCGAGCGTTAGCTGAAGCAGACGAGATGGAGCGAACATCTCGTCTTGAGAACATGACTGCTTCAAACAAGTCATCCCACTCTCAGAGAGGAGGTGACAGAAGTGGTTCATCTGTGCCTGCCTTCCTGCACTTGCCGTAGAAGCCCGAATGCGCTCGCCCCTATCCCTTGCATAACCAGGTCCAAGCCTCCCGCTCATGCCAACCTGGAATTAAAAGTGTGTGGACTGAGTTCTATCCTGACGCTCGAGTGCTTTCAGCCCCACACTCGCACTCACGGATTCCGCTGAGTGACAGACTGCAACCGCACTGAACCCTGCGCGCACGCTTTGCCGCAACAACTTTCGACCATTAAATATCGGCCTCGGCCTCCGCCTGTCTCTTTTTTGGGGGGGGTTTTAAGTTGCACGGCTTTTAATGGCTTTTTATTTTCTTGCGATGGTTTCACTTACAGAAATTGCATTGATTGCAGCCCGAGGCTCCCTTCAACTATCAATCACGACTTTGGTGCGAGACCTGATTTGCATAAGAGGCACTCTGGCCAAAAGCTCTTTCATTTCGCACAACCTCCACAGGGCGGGCCCAAGGTTGCGTCTCACCACCACCGTGCCATGCAGAAAGCACCGTCACACGAAATCAGCCCTCGCTCGGCGAGAGACGGGGGGGATGGGTTTCACTCTCTTCAAGCTCGGTGTCTCTTTGTGTCTGTTTGACTGAGTGAGTGAGTGTGTGCGCGTGCGTGTGTGTGTGCGTGCCGTCGGGCCAACTCTCAAATTCGAGCCATGACCTAATAAATAAAACATCATCACACCATCGCACTTTGAAATCGTGAATCATTATGCTCGATGTGTTACTTTGCAGCTGTTTTCTCCCCCGGTTGCCACGAGTTTGTCCCACAAAGTCGACGCGACTGATAAAATACCGGACCTGGATGCCTGGGTGTCTACTGCCGGCCATTGCCAAATGCACATATTTTCACTCAGCTGCTGAGAAACTGTTTTCCCGTTCATCACCTCCAATTCCAGGCCTTAAATGACATCTCTTAGTCTGCCATTTGCAATGGGCCCCACGTACACTGCGTTTGTGCAGCATATCCTTCTTGCTACATTCCTATCATCATGTTAAAGTGTTATATCGACAAGGACAAAGAACTGAACATCACCCATCTTGCTCCGAAAGAGGAATATGAAAACGTCTGTGGACGAGGCCGTGCGTGGCCTGAGAGCAGCGCGACCACCGCACTGGTGCAATGCGGCCCTGTTAAAAGCCGCTTGGTCCGATCACCATCCCCGCATCTACGCCACACACGCACGTGCACAAAACCACAGGCCCCGCGATGTCAAGTGACGGCGCTGCGTGCCGTTCGCGGGCTCATCGATCCCGCTGAAAGTCATCTCAGATAGAGCACCATTACAGAACGGGCCATTATTCTCCTTTTCTCTGTCTCCTGAAAAAAGACGCACTTACAGTAGGCCGAAGAGGGCAATGGCGAACCACGAGCGTGAATGATTCGATTAATGCTTCATGGGGGGGGGGGGGGGGGGGATGAAATGCACCCGGCAGCTTTGTTTGTTTTTGTCAGGGGGAGGTAAAAGCCGAGGAGAGGACATCAGATATTGCTGTGTTGTGTTTTACAGGACTTTTAAAACAAGTAACATGAGCTCGGGTGCAGGGGGGGGTTAGAGAGGGTTTGGGAACACAAGGAATCCTCTGACTCACCAAACGTTTTGGGGAGGTGAAGTGTCTGGAGGTCACCTTTCAGCAGAGTGCCTTCTGGTGTCCACGCTGTCTACTGGGGGTGCGTGCTCCTCCTCCCCGGGCTGGGTCATGGCGTCTGGGGAGGCAGACGAGAGAGCAAAGGGGCAGAGGGAGGAAAGGACAAGGGAGGACGGGAGAAGATCGGTTAAAAAGATGTGGCCAAATTAGGAAGTGGAACACCTATAGCACACTGACATTTGGAGGGTTTGATATGAGGGGCGAGCTTCAGCAGGTGGGAAAGACCATCTATATCACTGCCGTTTGAGCCCGAGTGACCTTCACTTCAGAAAATATCCCTTTGGCCTCTTGAAGCAGAGCCAAAGGTCTTTAGTCTCCTCCTAATCTGTAAGCGTCTCCATGTATGTCACTGCTAAATGGCTCATATTGCCCTCAGTTGAATCCATCTTTATGTTTTATTTACACAATATGTTTTAATCAACTTGAGTAGTGTTGCAACCATTCCCCACTGGATAATATCTGTCAAAGGGAAGAATGGCATGTCTTCATGTCTCGGGAAGTGTTCATGCCTTATATAGTCTTGGTCGAGTTGCCTGCTGCACATAGCTGGATCTAGCCAGGGGCTAAGGAAGCAGACCTTATGAGAGCTCATTAAAGCAGTCTTCAAGTCTTAAGAGACAAATATGAATGCGCTGCAGAATAAATGAGCTCGCCATTAAAAATAATCAAACGTAATGGAGCAGTTCCCAGACCGAAAGAGCGTTTATTAAAACTGGAGGGAGCGCAGCGAGCTCGGGTGGCTGAATGCGAGGGGGTGACAGGGAGGTGGACAGTCGATGCGGGGACCCGATGCTGATTTTCACACACGTCCGGCGCTGTGAAACAAACGAGAACGCGGCCTCCATGTTGGCGCAACGCCTCCGAATTACGTCTCAAAGGTCAGCGGTGGGAGGGGGGGGGGGATTTCTCTTCTAATGGGACGTCGGGCGACATTTCTAGGCGAGGGAGATTCGCATTGCATCGACGTCTTCCTTTTTTCTGTCTCATAACGATGGCATTTTCCCGGGCCACGTGAAGAGGGAAACGCAGGCCTGATTCATATTCTGTCGCCGCGTTCCGGACCGTGTTTCGTTCTGATCATGAAGACCCGCTCGGGCCTGTCCGCTCCCGAAAACGGACAACGGCCGCCTCCCAACCTCCGCTTTTCAATCCTCAACAAGGATCCACCCGGCGCCTGCGCCGAAACGCTGCGGCTGTTGCGGGTTGGGAGGTCGCGGCGTCTCCTGCCGCCAGGATGCTTATCCAAATGCGTGACAACACCGGAATTTTCTATTGTTTCGCTCCGGGCCATTTGTAAATCCGTCCCTTTCTGTGCCTATACCCCCCATCTAAGCTTCTGTCAAACACCCGGGGAACATCTGCGGCTGCGTCCAGTCAGAAGCGATCGATCAACAGAGGCAGGAACTGAGCACGGCGGCGCGCGCTGCGGCGAAGCCCGACCTCTGCACCGCAGGCGCAAATATTGCGCAACGCGCCCGCTTCCGTGGCGCCGCCCTCTCGCTTGAGAATCGGCCGTGAATGTCCCATTGCTATAAAACACCGCTCCCCTCGTCCGTCCCCTTATCTGCCCGGGGAGATCTCTACCGTTTCCCACTTTTGCTTTCACTTCGGACTGATAATGAACTCACCCGCTCACCTCTGTTCCTCACGCCTGACGGCAGCAGGCCGTCAGTATGCATGAGAGCGCCCCTCGACATCAGAACGTTCGCCAGGCGAACGCCTGCGTCTTACACTCACTGTAAGACGCAGGCAAAGTAACCCTGATGACGCTCGCTAGTGAACCTGGTCAAAGTGCTTTGCTGACCTGCTCTATTCGAGGAGGCACCCGGCCCTCAGGCTTCTGTATCCATCCATCTATCCATCTATACACTGTATATCTATATGCAGGAAAAACGTGGGGTGTTGCCTGTGTGCAGATCAAATCGGGCACATCTCGCGACACCGTTATCAGTCATTTTCCCACCTCCTCCTCCTCTGTACATGGATCTCCTCATCCCTTATCTGACACGGCTGCAGTCCAATATAAAGCTATCATTGGCAGGGAAGCCGTTGATATCGCCTCTCCTTGAGTATTTATCCTTCCTCGTGAGCCCCACTAAGAGCCAGTACATCTACACACACCCTGAAAAACCGTCCCGGATTTATGCCTTTTCGCGATTTATGTCTCCACCAGCCGCATACTCGGTGTCAGTCTGATATAGGAGCTGCGGGTTCCGTCCGCCAGTGATAAAAACAGGGCTCAAACTTTATTGAACACTCGCGAACAGAGAGGGGAAGAGCGTTCGACGGAGCCTCTCGTGTTAACTCTCGAGAAAAACATCTCAACCTTGCAGCCAACACTTCAACCCCCGCCGCGGCAAACGCTACAAATGACTCCGCATGTGATCGCCTACTTGTAAGGGCATCCGAGAGCCTCGGTGCCTCGCCGAGTGTCTTACAAATGGCTTTGTTTTTTATGAAGTGATGCCGCGGAGGAGTGTATATTGTCTCCAGCTGCAGCACTGCACAGAGGAATGTGTAGGAGCCGCGGCAGAGTGTGCACGTGTGTGTGTGTGTGTGTGTGTGTGTGTGAGAGAAAGAGAGAGAGAGAGGAGGGGGGGGGGGGGGGGGGGGGCACACGGATAAGGACAGAAAGGGTGCGTGTTTCCTATGGTTAAACCGCAGTTGAGATCCAGCCAAGGTCATCCTCTTACTCCTGACATACATGGAGCCAGACTGAGCCTCTCACTTGGACACTATCCATCTGCTCCCTCCGATAAGCCCGGCTGCTTCGTTCGCAGCACGCGGACGCCACGGCTACGCACTGCGTGAGTATCATGCGATAAAAAACAAAAAAAGTTTTTTTTTCCCGGCTGGGGCTGCAATGGAGAGGGTGGTTTTCTCATGCATAACAGTGCAGAAATGTTATTATTCTTTCTGATGAGATGTTGCGTTGCGCCCCCCCCTCCCCCCTCCTCCCACCCCCCCGGGGTTTGAGACCGGTGTCGCTTGCTGAGTCGATTATGTCCTCACTGGAAATGAATCGCTCCGGGGCTCGAGAGGAGGTGAGCCGAGGCCTCCCCTCCTCGGCCATCTCGGCCCCGCTCGATTTTGCTCCGCGTCCCGCCTCAAAACGCCGCTTTCACACACGCTCGGATTTGGGACGTTTAACGCTCCGGAGCAAGCGCCTCCACGTGAGCCAGGTCTGAATACTCCCTGAGGTAAAAATAAACCCCCCCCCCCCCCCAAAAAAAAAAAAGCTCTCCATCTGTACTCACACCTGCCACTGAATGTTTTGTTAGAGAACCTTCCCAGCCCACAAAAATGAAGCAGGAAATCCGGTTAATTGGTTGATACATGTCTGTTAGGAAGCTCAATTGGAGGGTATCAAAGAGACGGCCTGAGACAGCTTACCCCAAATAAGGCCTTTCACCAGGCTGCCAAAGGCGGCTCACATTTTTCTCACTTTCATAAAAGAGGGGGTGGGGGTGGGTGGGGGTGGGGTTGGGGGGGTTAGGGGTGGAGGTGTGAGTGTGTGAGTGCGGCCCGTGTTGGCCGGCGGGGCCTGTGCCAGGCGAGGCAGAGCTCCCTCCCCAGATGCATGAGGGAGAGGAAAGGCACGTCACTCCGGAGCCCGCGCGGCTGTTTATGGCGCGACGCCGGCGCCGGCCCTGGGCCAACGTGCGCCGGTGACGGACGGCTCGTGTTTGCCGGACTGGGAGGACGGCCCGTCTCCCCGCAAACATTTGCGCACAACCTCTCCGGGTTGTAAAGGAACGACAGGGCGGCCCGAGCCCGCAAGTCAAACAGGGCGGGTCAGACGATCGATGCGACGTGACCCCGGGCGCCATGCCGTCTGTGACGCACTGCTCCGCCTTTGAGAGCCGTCTGCTGAGAGGCCACCGTCTCCACACACACACGCACACAAGCCCAGAAAGCTGTATACAAAACTTCACGGGCAGGCGAAGTCCCTGTAATGCCCGGAGCCTCGCGACCGATCGCCGTAGCGCTCCCTTAAGTGAGCCGCAACCCTCACGGGGGCGGACCGATGGGCAGGAAACGAGGCCAGATTGATTCGGGAGCAGATGGGAGGGCACGCGGCCACCATAAAGCCCAGGGCGCTGTGAGGGAAGGAGACGCGAGGAGGGGTGAAGACGGAAACGAATCGGAGAGAGAGAGAGCGCGTAGCTTGAAATGGAGGCCAGACAGAATTTGCCGAGCTGGAACGCGACTTCTAAGCCGGACGGCGGAACCAAGGCGTTTCCACCTTAAAAGCTGTTAATGAAAAGTCTGAAAGGTCCGGGCGATCCGACAACAAGTTCATCTTTGAGCTGCGGCATGCAGATCTTTTAACAAAGACTCGCTCCCGGAGGAGCTAAAAACACGGACAGCAACACTGTTATTTTCTGTGCATTCTTATGTAATCTTTCTAAGAA
>CM055200.1:3813652-3817957 GCA_029224185.1 Karalla daura
AAGGTCGAATAATTGGCCCCGTGTCTTTCCTCTCGTTTCAAATTTAATTGAGCCCTGCTAATTGATGAAACATGTTTCTAAAACGGTATCAATTGAGCGTTAAATAGAGCGGGATTTAATTAATAGCCGACTACTCGTGCTCAATTGTTTATTTTAAAAAAAGGCAGCAGATTCGGGCAGGCAGGGTTCACACTTGACCAACTCTCCAACTGAGCGTGTCGGATATTTTTTTACGTATATTTTTGTGAACTTTAGGCCTGATAAGATAAACTATAGAGAGGGGGAGATGGGTGTGGGGGGGAATTCAAGCTGGATTCGAACCGGAGTCTACAAGACCGAGGTTGCGCATGTGTGGAAAATTAGTATATTTTCTGTTGTTATCGGGCCTTTATTAGATATGGTAAGCCATAGAGAGATGGGGAGAGAGACACAGGGTGGAGTGTGAGAGATGGAGGGGTTGACAGCCAGCAAAAAGCCATGCTGGATTCGTCCCAGGGTCTCCACAGAATTGAGCCCATGTGCTGAATTGCACCCCGGGAAAAATGTTCCTTTCTAGGATATTTTTTGGGGGTATTTTCGGCATTTATTTTAATGGTGCAAGCCAGAGAGAGTGTGAGCGAGAGAGACAGACAGAGGAGAGTGAGAGACATGGGGACGGGAGGGGGGTGAGGGGGTGAGGTGGATGACACCCAGCTAATGACCCAAGACGGATTCGAACCAGCGTCTCTGCAGGACAGAGCTCATGCGCAGCGAAATAGCAAAACAAGATCTTTTTTTTTTTGTCTCCACATATAAACAGTTGGAGACATATATACATGTGGTAGATTCGTCTTTCCTGTCGTGTGTGTGCGCTCACCAGCTGCGTGCTCGTCCCTTGCAGGTCCCTCTAAAGGACTCCTGCCCGGGAGCGACGCGCTGTCCCGGCGGCCGCTGCTGCAGCCCCCCGCCCTGCTGCAGGACTACCAGGAGGAGCGGGACAGAGACAGACAGCTGTCGCCGCTGTCCGAGGAGAGACAGACGGACCCCTCCGCGGACAAGCAGGGGGGCGGCTCGGCCAAGAAGAAGACGCGCACGGTGTTTTCTCGCAGCCAGGTGTACCAGCTGGAGTCCACGTTCGACATGAAGCGCTACCTGAGCAGCTCGGAGAGGGCCTGCTTAGCCTCCAGCCTGCAGCTCACCGAGACTCAGGTCAAGACGTGGTTTCAGAACAGGCGGAACAAATGGAAACGGCAGCTGTCTGCCGAGCTGGAGGCTGCGAACATGGCCCACGCCTCCGCACAGACACTCGTGGGGATGCCGCTGGTTTTCCGCGACAACTCGCTACTGCGCGTCCCCGTTCCGCGCTCCATCGCCTTCCCGACGCCTCTGTACTACCCCGGGAGCAACCTGCCAGCGTTACCTTTATACAACCTGTACAACAAGATCGAGTACTGACTGACTCTGCCCTACTGCCACGTGAAAAGAAACGACAGCATTCCCATAACGTGTCCACATAACCGCTGTATGTTAAACTGTATCACTTTAATTTGCCGAGGAAATTCTTATTATTATGCACTCTCACCAGAAAGCAGTCCCCAAATGTATAAGATACACCATGTGTATAACGAATTACAGTATTTTTTTGTACTTTTTTTGTTCACTTCCCCACCCCCCTCCTCCCCCGAACTGCTATTAATAATGATAATAGTAATAATAATAATAATAATAATAATAATAATAATGGCACTCATATCACATTCAAGAAAAAAATGGATTCCACATGAAATGTCATTTTTCTATTGATTTAAACATCAGCCATTTTATTTCACCATGACAAGAAAACATTATTATTCCACATAAGGGAAAAATATAATTGTTTCTATTGTAATTTAGACCTTCAGTAATATCCGTCTCATCCAATAAATTTTCTATTTCAGAGAAAATTTGGCCTGCCTGGTTTTATTTCATGCAGAGTTTGTGTGTGTGTGTGAGTGTGTGTGTGTGTGTGTGTGTGTGTGTGTGTGTGTTTGACGTTTGTCAGCTTAAATATTGCCTTTTATTGTTATCATAGAGGGTACATGCTCAAAGTTACTGTTAACAAGACCTGTGTCTTGTTTGACTTAGGTTTCTTGTCTCCTGAGAAAGGAGCGCACAAACATTTATTGCATGACATTGTTATAATCCAGTGTGATTATTGCTATATGTACTGGCTCATGTGGCTCCAAAAAGATTGATATTTGTTTTTGCTCTGATCTGAGTATTTATATCATTATTGTATGTGCGTATTTCTATAATTTTCTTCAAACCACCTCTAAAGTATGAAAAACAACCTTGTACTAATTTGCATATGACATCACTATTTACACTTTACATTGGTTTTGGTACTGATTGTCACACCAAATATTGGGATGTGAGCTTCTTGACAGGTGATCTTTAATCTTTAATGCAGTAAAGTGACATTAAATGTCTTATCTCACTGCAGGGCCCATGCTGCAGCTTATTGTGTGATTCCTGAATAGATTACCCATGCAAACAAAATATGAAGATATGTCTAAAACCGTAGATGTTTTCAATGTGTTAAAGTATTGAATGTTTGCTGTGGCACTCATTTCAAATTAATAAACAGCACAAGTAACCAAGAGGACTGTGACCTGAGCAAACTGCCTTATAAATGCAAGGAGGGAACTATAAGCAGATTCTTGCAGGGTGGTAAAGTGATGCATACTAAGCTGATCACGCCTCTGGGCTGATCCCACATTTGAAGTCTGCCTCCCAGCATCAGGCCATGTAAGGGGAAACATAATAAAGAGGCACATTGTCAAAGTTCAGGACTCTCTTTAATCGAAGCTGCTCTCTTTTTTCCATCTGCTTAATGAATTACTGTATCAGTTACACTTTGAATCCTGGATTCCATGTCTGGTCAATTCAGGGGCTAGTTTAGATTTCCAAGGGGGGCCCGCATGTTAACCCCCCCCCTCCCCCAACACACATGCACACATACACACACACGCACTCCCCGACCCAACCTAAATTGTCAAAGTTGACTTTACTATTTTGCTAACAACTCAATTCATGCAAATTTGAAACCAAAGGCTAAACAGAATCAGTCACACTTAGTCACTCCTGCTGCTTGTTGATGGCGGGCGATAAAACCATGTCATTTGCCAGCTATTCTTGGGTGTCACATCATGTGCGAGGGACCCCCACCAACATACACCCACCCAGCCCATCCCCTCCTCCTACCCATCCCGCCAATGTCTCACTGTGTGTGCTAATGGCTACATTACCTAGCAGAATCATGACTAGCCAGGCTCTGCTGCCCTGCAGATTATGCCTGACCCAATTTCTGCAACAGCCGCCCTGTGTTTCTGGGAAAATGGATAGCGTTAGACAACAGCAGTGATTTATGGGTAACTCCAGCGCCGAGCGAAGAGGTGAGGTGCAGGAGGATGAATTTGTGACAGATAGGAGAGGGAAGGAAAAGAGAGATGGGGCGGGAGAGAGAGAGAGAGAGAGAGAGAGAGAGAGAGAGAGAGAGGGATGGGGGGCTGTAACGCTTATGAAAAGGAGCAATAGCTTTGGTTGAATGAAGCTGTTTATTAGTTTCCAAGTGGTCATTATGTCATCAGGTGTGACGGCAACGCGCCACTCTTTTGGATGGATGTTTGCACCCCAGTGACTTGTGGGAAATCTGCATGACCTGTCACCTGAGGTTGTTTGATTTACAAGATACGGATGGAAAGAGAGAGAGGAGAGATAGACGGAGAGAAAGAGAGAGGGAGAGAGAAAGAAAGATGTGTGGAGCCACAGTGACGAGCAAAGAAGGCAATAAGAGCCACAGAGAGGAAAAGAAAGAGAGGAATAGGTGGAGGGGAGGAGGGTTCGATGTAACTATGTATCACTGCAATGGCAGGTGTGAATTACAAATTTTAATAGCGGGGCAATGAAAATGATTTGAAGTGGTTTAAACTGCAAAGAGACAGCGACTGGCACGGTGATGAAGATTTGTTGAGATGATGTGTTGTGCCTTAGGATTCATCAAACCTGCCTGGTAAGGTGAAAAGCAAGTGTAATTCACTCGGTGGTATAATTTATGATGGGAGTAATGGAAACTGTGGGCTACACACAGTGTGGAGAGAGAGAGAGAGAGAGAGAGAGGCAAAGACAGAGAGCACCGGGCAAATTGATTCCCAGGATAGTTTTCAGAGCATATTTACAGGATCATAATGAATTATACTAAAACCTCCCCGATATCTCCCTTTTTACGTCTCAAGATAAAACGATGTAGATCAAAACGAACTTAATAGAGACCCCATTAAATTTAAA